>JAVYIG010007879.1:0-96046 GCA_035222895.1 Strongylocentrotus droebachiensis
GGCATTTCATTTTTTTTGAGAATATTTTTCTCTTCAAGTATGTTTTAAAATGAGTTTTCTATTGAATTTGTGATCAAATCACCATTTTAGGGCATATTAAAAAAATATTAAAAAACATATTTTATGAAGAAAAAACGTAATAACGTAATTTGGAAGAAAAAACGGAGTAATTCCGGCAAAAACGGAATGGTTGGCAGCTCTGCGTTAACTCTTTGTTAAAGTATATGAGTTAACCCCCTTCTTAAGCTATGGTCACAAATCAGAGCAGCGACCGACCGATCAGTAGCCTGCTCGGTCGCTGCTGGAATTAGGCATCGCCCAGCGATTAGGTCGGTGCCCGGGCGGCGACTGCCCAGGCACCGAGCGTATTTTGGGCGGCGAGTGAAAAGTGAACAGGCGCCGCCCAAATTTTAACTCCGCGCTAAAACTTCAGCGGCGACCGAGCGATGCCTAAAACGAGCGGTGGCCGGGCAGCCGCCGGGCAGAATTTGTTAAAAACTCGCCGCTCGGCCGCCGAGCAGGCTACTTTTGGGTAATGTGACCATAGCATAACTCTCAAGAGATGACGGTCCAGCCAACCACCTGTCGTGCATGCACTTTCGATCTGATGAACTCTAGGTCCACTTGGAGCCAGAAAGACATCAACTCATTTAGTTCAACATCGAGATAATACCCTTTTGGCTCTCAACAGACATTACATACATGTACTACATGGGTCGATTCTTGGACAGAGAGAGAGGGGGAGAGAGGGAGAGGGGGAGAGAGAGAGAGAGAGAGAGAGAGACACACACACAGACAGAGACAGAGAGAGAGAGAGAGAGATCAATTATTTAATTACCAAGGAGATTACCTAGGAGATTGCTGGGATCAGAGACAAAAATCGATGTTCTATAATCTACCAACACTTCATAATGAGGCAGGGGCATGGCTACAATGTTTTAAAATTGGGGGGGGGGGGGGGCCTTGTCTAACCAATTTGTTTGTATAAATGTGTAGCTTAATTGTTGTCAAAATGTCTACTTAAATTTGTCACAATAATAGAAATGAGAGATGTTACACCAACGCCCCTACCCCCCCCCCCTCCAATCAACCTACCAATGCTTCATGACATGGCAATGAGACAGAGGAATTTCTAAACTAATTCAAGTGGACGGGGGGAGGGGGGGGGGGTGTTGGACCAGTCTCATTCACAATAGTAAAAAATGGACATCACAGTATTAAACTGCAAAATGTGAAGCAGATGTTCCAAAGATATAATACTGGCGTAAAAATTGATGATTAGAACTTGACTTAATGTCAGATCATTTAGCTCTGCAGGTGATCATTAGGACTCTGTTGTTGTGGATAATCTGCAGCCATATTTGATTAATGAGGCACAAAATAAAAAGAAAATGAAATGAGCAAGTACTTCAATCATTACTGATAAAGGGCACAGAAATGAGAATGAAGTATAATTGCCTTAATCATCAAGGAATTGATAAGTATAAATGAACACATTATTACATATTGCTTTGTACATAGCAGTGTAAAAGACCCTTGAAAAACATACAAAGCAGACATGTATCTTACTGGTTCATTCAGACACCACCAAACCGATGGACACCCCTGATCAATACCTAATTGCTCTATCATACAACCCTACCAAAGCAAAATCAATATCATCAAGTGTTTGCATTATATGATGAGAGACTATCATCAGCATAGCTTCCACATACCACTTGATATAGTTTCATGCGAACCCTCCGAGTTAATGACATGCTGTGTTATTGATCATATGGGGGTATCGTTATTCTATTTTAATTGTGCGGTCATTGGCTTGATGTTGATACAGATGCGCAAATAGTGTTTACCATTGATGAATTAGGATGGAGTGCACTTACCAGAGATTGTCTCACCGACTACAGAGTTATGCATGTATGGGATTGGTGTAGGGGGATTGGTGTAGGAGGCTAGGCAACATTACAAGACCAAATCAAAGGGAAAAAAGGAAGATGGACGGCGGAGGGAGAGAGAGAGGAGAGGGAGGGAGGGAGGGAGGGAGGGAGGGAGGGAGGGAGGGAGGGAGGGAGGGAGGGAGAGAGAGAGGGAGAGAGAGAGAGAAGAGAGAAAGAAAGTAAGAGAAGAGGAACTTGCAGGGAACATATTACAAACAGCTTGTGGGTCGTGGTGCATTTTTTGTATAGTGTCTTCAAATGTGTTATATTGGGGGGGGGGGGGGGGGGGAAGGGGGGTGGGGGGGGGGGGTGGATTATAAAATGGTTGCCTCTCTGAATGATTTTCCTGACTTCAGGCTTTCAGATACTCAAATAAAGATTTAAATCACAGTAATAAAAAAACAAGTCTAAAAGTTGCTAGTTTAAAGCTCTCTCACAAAATTAAAAAAAACTCGGCTTCTGCTCTCTCGGGCTCTACACCCTCATACAAATGCTAAACTCATATTAAACGATGCTGCACAGACATCTAAGTCAACAGAGGAAGAGACACACAGGATGATTAATATCAGAGGAACGCTGGGGGATTAAATCTAAAAGGTCATGACATTATCCAGTCCCATGTTCTCGGTTTTGATTATCAAGAAAGAAAAAAAATGGGAAATAGCCCTAAAACATGACAATCCATCTCATAGAACAAGTACATTCGTAAAACTGTAATCATTGACTATTCTCCATTCAGAGCCAGAATGTCTTATCTCTATTGTCCATTAAAGTCAGTTGTATTGAAGGTATAATCAACAGTTTTCATTTAACTTTTGTAATAGATTTGAAGTGTTAAAGTTGGATATATGATTATGAACAATTAGAATTACACAACATCTGTACAATAACAAAACAAAATGTGACAGACCTTTTCAATAACTCGGTGCTACACATCTAATTGGTCAGTCAGAATTTCACTTATCTTACCTTACTTAATTCTCAAGAAAATAAAATACCCAAGAGTTGTTTCAAAGAATTGCTAATTCAAATATTATTTTGTGAAAGCTTGGAGACTTGAAGGGTATTTCTTGATCAGAAACCATGATTGTTGACCCATATTATAGTAAAAGTAGAAACTTTTTTGTATGCATGGATGCTTGCAATGCGGTTCAGCTTTGGCAAAGCATCACATTCTTGAATTTCACTAGTTTCTCACTGTTGAAATTGATGTCCTGAACAGATAGGATAGGTTTTATGCAGGGAAAGTTCTTGTTTAAAGAAGGGCTCCCCTTTTTTCATTGGGGATCTGGACTGAAAATGTGGAAATTCTGAAATTTTGAGGGTCCACGCATAGATTTGGACGCCCATGTGTCTTGATGGGTGCCTTTAAGTGCCCAGCCCTGTTTTAAAGCATGAATTTCCCCTTAAGCAATTTATACAATGTTCAACAACATCAAATATCCCTCTCCGCCCCCCCCCCCAAAAAAAAAGAAGCCCACTTTGGTTCTAGCACTGATATTCAATGAACAATGATACACAGCCTACAATCTGCTTCACGATCTTTCTGAGGGACCAAATCATGATCTTTCTACAACACTCGATCTTCTCGCACAGGCCGTGTAGAATGACATACGATAGCATGCGGACGATTGTGTGACGAATGCTCTGCGCATCGTGTTTGCCTTTATGCATCCACAATGTTGCTGCTTGCATATTCAAGAGGTGAGCTCTTGAATTTCCATTTTAAATGGCATGTATTGCATACACTGGGGCTCAGCAATAGGTAGTATGTGTGACATTTACTATCCTACGCTTTATGTGAACATTAAAGATTATAGCGCTTAGAGACTTCGGTGGTGAGCGCTTTATGAGCAGCGTTTTTTATAATCATTATTATTATCAAGATATTCTTGAATTATGGAAATGCTAAAAATGACATTTTAACATGCCAAAGGTTCAAGGCTACAAAAGGAAATGAAAACTGACAGGCCAAGTGAAATAAAAATGTGTAATACACTGTAAAAATTTGCTGTAACTCATGCAGTAAAATACTGTGATTTACAACAGTAATATGTTGTAATAACGATTTTACGATAATTAACTGTATACGTACGTTGCTGTACAGTATATTGCTGTAAACATCAGTGTCGTAGAGCATGGGAACAAATATCTACAGTAAGCTAGTGTAAAGGAGCGTGCAAAAAGCATTGTGGGATACAGCGCACATGCGCATTAGGCGGATCGGCTGCATATGCGCGTATGCGTTGCACGTGATTGGCTCCCGCGCTAGCCCGCCACGCCGCGCCGCCATTTTTAATTTTCTGCAAAGATTTGAGCTGAGATATATAGCTGAGCTGGCCGGCCTGATCCTGAGCAACGAATCTGAATCTGTTCTGTTCCTGGTCCTGATCCTCGAGCTGGGATATTGATGACCAATAAGTCAATTCCAAGGGGATCCGAGGTAAGTTACAGATTGCCAATTATCAGAGTCATGATTTGATTTGTATCCCGCTGAAGTGAAGAATTGTCAGACTGTGGAAAGTATAGGGATTGTGTTTGTAATTGTTCCGTCTACGGTATATGTGTACTGTACGTGCTGTGCTGTGGTGTGTGGGACAGAGTCGGTAGTGTTAGTGCAGCACATGACACTGTACTGCAGTACCAGCGTACAGTGTCACTGTCAATGCGATGCCATTGCACATGGATATGCATGCTCACGTTAAATTGGAAATGTCTAACGTCAAGACCATCAAGACTTATAACTTATAGGACACCGCACACACTACGATCGACTACAGCATCAGTCCATCATGAGCACACTGCGTGATCAGTTGAATACGCACAAGTCTAAGCTCATGTAGTGTAGTCTACAGCACGTTACTGAAGAAATTACAGCAAAGTACTGGCAATCCTGCTGCATAGTGTAATTTTACTTAAAAGTTAAAATATGAAATAAAATTACAGTAAGTTACTGTAAAATTACTTAGTATCTTACTGTTACTTAGTAATTTACAGTAAGTTACTTTAAAATTACTGTAATTTACTGTAAAATTACTGTAATTTACTTTTTTGAAGGTCGCAGCGTTGTCATAGCAACCAAATAGGCCATTCCGTAACTGGCAGTAAGTTACTGTAAAATTACTGAGTAATTACTGTAAAATTACTGTAATTTACAGTAACTTACTGCTAGTTTACAGTAAATTACAGTAATTTTATTTCATATTAATTTTGAGTACTTGTCTACTGTAATTCACTGTAATTTTAATTTACAGTAACTGTAGGTTATATCTACAGTAAGTTACCATCAATTTTTACTCAAAGTATCTGCCTGTAAACTTTCCTACAGTAAATCACTGCATTTCTTAGAGTAAATTGCTGTTACCGTAGGTTCTTCAAATACTAACAGTAAATTACAGTAATTTTTGTCTTTAAGGATTGTAAATTTGTTTTACAGAAATCTATTGTAGTTTCATTTACCGCAAATGAATGTTAATTTCACTTATGTAGTAACATTCATAGCCGTGAAATCAAATGTTTTTTTGCTGAAGGTTTCGCATACAGTCATCATCAGGAGGCTCGTGACAACTGGTTATATTTGATGAATTTATGTTTTTCTTTCGATTTTCTTTTGTATTTTTTGTCCTTTATCTTTTTTTTTATTATTCATTTATCATTTAAATAACTTTTAATCTGTCAATGCTGTACATAAAAAGTTATGTGTACGTATGCATATTAAAGGTATTGTTTTCCGCTCTTCTTTCTTGCAGTATGCCATGGATTACTGCTGAAGTCACACAGCAGTGTGCATGCTGAAACACTAATCAGACGGATGCTCTACAGTCATGGACATCATATACCCATGTACGTTTGTAAGCTATGTAATCATTCTTCTGGATCATTGAAGCGGTTTTCTGAACACTTTTCAGTCCATAGAAATGTGGTGAATTTCGATTTCCCGTGTGGTGTTCCTGGCTGCAATCGAACATTCAGAAATTATTCATCCTTCAAAACCCATGTGCATAGGGATCATCAACCATTTTCAAGAAAAAAAGATGCCCAGTTTTTCTGCGTTTCTACCTGGAATTGTCCACTCTGTGCTGTAAAATGTGAGGAAATCCATGACATACTTTCTCATCTTAGAGTTCATATCAAACACGGAGTTGAAATACGCTGTCCTTTTGCCAATTGCAAAAAACGTTTTTCAGTGAGGTCGTCTTTTGCGTCACATATATCAAGAGTTCACAATAAGTTAGACCAGATTCAGTTAGACTCAACTTCAAGTGAAACTGGTACTGTGTTAACTGAATCCGCCCAAGAAAATAATCAAGAGTTTCCTGGAAGACTGCACTCAAGTGACGAGGAAAGTGTGACAGATGATGAAGTAGATGTATCCGCTGACTCATTCAAACACAGCTTATCCTTGTTTTATCTGAAGTTGGAGGCAAAATTACTACTGCCCAACTCTACAATTCAGGAAATAATTGACACAGTTCAGGATATTCATGCATTAAGCCAACAAAATTTGATACCAAAATTAAAAAAGAAACTTGAAGGAATAGGAATTACCGATGATGAGGTTACCAACGTTTTAACTTTATTTAAATCTGAGGATTTGTTCAGTGCTTCAAATTGTAAAGAATTTCGATCAGAGTCTACAAGAAAATCACATTTTAAAGCAGTTTTTGATTATGTTTCCCCAACTGAGATATATTTAGGAGAAAGAGACCAACTACAGGGAGCCCAAACTTTTTTAATAAATTGTGTCTAGCGGTCATTGAACTTCCTAGACAAAGCATTAGCACATGTATTCTGTGAGCCTGGCATGTGTGCAGCCTTGTCATAATAAGCATTGCTTGATTGTTTACTTACTGTTTTCCAAAATATGTTTTACATTACTTGCAATTTAGCATTATTTTACCTTAGTGAATTTTCATATATTTTAGTCTGTACATGCAATACACCTTTATTTTAATAAATTTAATAAGTCATGAAATAAATGAATTTGCCAAATATTAGGCCTATATTTAAGTAACCTATATTTTATTTCGACATATTTCAAGTTATATAATAATATATTTTTTTTAAGTAACTTATATTTTATTACGATATATGTTACGTTATGGTAATATGTTTTTTTATCATATTTAATACGTAGCAATATTGTAGCTAAACGAATTTCATAATTTTATGTTTTCATTTTCTTATTGTCAAGTATGTTTTACGGTTTTTGTTATTTTGCACAGCCCCTTTGTAAACCAGCCGAGTAGCTGAATAGGGCTTTTACCGTCAATAAATCAATCAATCAATCAATTGAATGACAGCTCATGAAGTTGAAACAAGTTTCTGTGCAGAATTGGCATGTAAATGAGACAAAAATACAGAAGAATATGAAACACGTATTAAAGATTACAAGTTTAATATAACAGAGCAACTCAAATTAAATGGGGTATTAGTTCAAAAGATAAATTAAACAAAAATAAAGTGAGTAATGTCTTTTGGAGAGATTCTACCAGGTATAGAGAGTTTTCCTTGATTCTGCCAGGTATATGGAGACTTTTCATTGATTGTATTCTGATAGTAGTTGTCGTTTAATAGTGGCTTTAAAGGAAGATAAAAGTGTATAAAATATGTCTTGTTTACAATTGAAGATAATTCTTTACAATAGTTTTTTACAATTCAGAATTTTAAAGTGAACATATTGTTGTCTGTTCGACAAATAATTTTTGACCCAAGAAAGTGCAGTGCCCCTAAGCCATACGTTGTGATTTAGCATATCAATGCCTTAAAGCCGCTATGTCTGCACAATTGCATGTGTTATTCTGTCGTATAATTAAATTAATGCTAGGTCGGGTGAATGATTTTTTTTTTAAGCCATATTGGTTGGGATTAAGCAAGTTATGTGTATTTCAGAATTGGTATAATCTAAACAATTTTTTCAAGAATTTTTGAGATACTGGAAGGATGACTATGGGTCTGTAGATTCTTGAGTACTTGAACTTTTGCAGTTTTTAGTGGTTTTACTTGTTTTAATGTTTTACTTGATAGTTTCTTTGCAAGCATTTTCATAATGTTACACTATTTGAGAAACTTGTTTTATGGAGCGTTGATTACCCAATAAAGACTTTAATAATGATTTTTGTGTTCAGAAAGCTTGTTTTTTCCTCAAATTAACAGGATGATGCTGCTAATGTCAAGTTAGAATACTGTACTTATTACATTAACTTAATGTAAATGAGAGAAATAGATTAAAAAAAATAACAGGATGATACTGCTAATGTCACAGTAGAATACTGTACTTAATACATTAACTTAATGTAAATGAGAGAAATAGATAACAAAATAACAGGATGATACTGCTAATGTCACAGTAGAATACTGTACTTATTACATTAACTTAATGTAAATGAGAGAAATAGATACAAAATTAACAGGATGATACTGCTAAAGTCACAGTAGAAAAGCTGTACTTATAACATTAACTTAATGTAAATGAGAGAAATAGATACAAAATTAACAGGATGATACTGCTAAAGTCACAGTAGAAAAGCTGTACTTATTACATTAACTTAATGTAAATGAGAGAAATAACATTAATTTACTGTAGAGAAAAACTTACAGTACATAACTGTAAATACATTTAAATTACTGTGAATAAAATTACATTAATTAACTGTAAGAAGAACTTACAATAAATACTGTAACCTTATACATGAAAATTTCTTTACAGTAAGCTTACAGTATTTTAATGTCTTACAGCAAGTTACTGTTGAAAAACTTACAGGAAGTTACTGTAATGTCAAAGTTACAGTAATTTACTGTGCAACAAAGTTGCCAGTAATTTACTGTAATTTCTACAGTGAAATTTTTAACAGTGTAGCTATTAAAGTAAGTGATAAAAAATGAATGAAGAAGTTCAGCTGCTAGTCCTACGGTGTAAATATACACGTCGGTGCCTTTCAGCACATGCACCTTTGGACAATCTTTCGTGATATTTTTTACATTTGTTAGCATTTTACAAGGTCCAATCACTATATAAGTGCACTTGAGACAATATACAACAAATTTTCATCAAAATATTCAAGAAACTGCATGAAATTGCATGATATCCCAGAAAAAGTTAACATCCTTATCATTTTGCAGGTCAGAAAAATGGGCACAATTCTCCAGCCTACAGTTTCTCTCTGTTTTTCATGACGAGGAGACCTAAATATGTATAGGATCACTTTTTTTTTAAATAAGACGATCGCACAGTATCCCAGAAAAGGCCAAAAGCCTTATAATCTTTATTGAAGTTCAGATTATAACGGGAACATGGAATACGCCTACAAGTTCTGTCTTTTGCTTAATTTGACATCATTATATGCTCTTTTTTGTGTGTGAAGTATTCATGAAAATATGATCCAACTAGTGAGGTAAAAACATCACAAGATATTGAGAAAAAAAGGGTTAAAATCCTAATAATCATTTATGAAGTTCGTAGTAGAAATGGAACACAGCTAGCACCTACAAATGTTATTTGTTTCTAATATGATATCAGAAAATACACATTTGTTGATATTCATGAAAACCTGATTTAACTTCTCAAGTACTAATCTCATGATATCCCAAAAGGCTATAATCTTTACAATCATTTATAGTAGACTTTAAAGTAAAATGGGGACATGAATATAAAGCTTACAATTTTTGACATATGATATGTCATACATATTCTGGGGGTATTCAAGAAAATGTGCTCAGACTTTTCAAATAAAACAATGGCACAAAATCTCCCAAAAGGTTGAAATCCTTATCATGTTAACAGTTCTCAGAAATAAGCTTGGGAAAACCCATGTCAGGATTGTCACATTCATCAAACGTGATTAGTCTTCTCAAATATACACTCCCACGTTATCTGGAAAAGATTAAAATCGATGATTCTTATTTTGTTGCTTCTTTATTTCTTTTCTTTTTCTGCAGTTCAAATTAATGGGTACAGAGTGAGAGAGAGATAATGTAAGACGTGTTTGTCTGGAGTGATATCATCCGTTGAGAGGAAGAAGGGCATTAACCCTGTGTTCAATTTTATTAGTAAACAGCCTTCTAGCTCTGAGAAAAAACTATAACCGATGCACGTGGGAGGCATTATATCGTCCTTGTTTTCACGAAGTGACGGTAGTGAGGAAAATCGTAACGCAAAGTGAATGCAATTTTTTTTCACTACCGTCACTTCGTGAAAACAGCGACGATATGGTCACAGGAATATCAAAGCATTTCCTTTAGGTCCTTACATGAACTGGATCATTTCATCACATCATAAAGAATGTAACTTTCATGTATTTGATGTCTATGTTTCATCAGTTAATGATCTTTAATGGTCAAAGTGAATCTCTAATTTCCTCTCTTCATCTGCTTTACCCTAAATACTACTTTATCTACTCGTTTCTTTAAAAAAAAAAATCAATGACCTTTCCTCTTTATTACCTTAGTACCATGTTATCTCTCTCATCTTTTTCCTCTCTTTAACAAATCGTTATCATTATCGTTATCGTTATTATTTTCTACTTCTTATACTGTATCTTCATAATTTTCTTTCTTCTTCTTCTTCTTTATCATCATCATCATTCTCTTCCTCCTCCTTCTTCTTCTTCCTTTCCTCCTTCTTCTTCTTCTTCTTCTTCTTCTTCTTCTTCTTCTTCTTCTTCTTCTTCTTCTTCTTCCTTTTCTCCTTCTTCTTCTTTTCTTTTTTCTTCTTTTCACCTTCATACCATGGTTGTCTCTCATCTTCTTCCCCTCCCCCCTCTCTCTCTCTCTCTCTCTCTCTCATTCTTTCTTTCATCTTCCTACTACCACGCTCATCTCCCTCATCTTCATCCTCCTCTCTCTCTCCATCTCTCACAACAACCCGCATCCCTGCATGCATCACGTTCCATTACACATCTATTGCGTCATCATGCACAGATTGAGATGTCGGTAATGATCTGCCAAACTTCACCTTGAATTCGTCCAGAAAAAATTCCTAAATGTCAGCCTTCTACCATGGCTTCTTGCACAAATTGCTTTGCCCTACAATGTAAATTGAAATTTATCAGAGACAGTGCCTCTGCTTCATGAAAATCAAATTTAGCCATTTTTCCCCCTCTCTCTTTCGCTAAATAATTTCATGTGACCGCCGGCAAAATATGTTTTGTGTATGCATGCATGATACACAAATGTCTCTCAGTGTAGATGTATATATGAGGAAATAGTTTTAGCTGGAGAGTACACACATGGGCTTGTTTTGTAAAATGTAAACAAGTCATCAGAATTTATAAATCTGCTGTTTTGAAAAATGGTTTGGAATATGTACTGCAATATTTTGTGAAAATAATACAGGAAAAACGTCCTAGCTGCCGCTCAGTGAGTTTGATATAAAGTTTTGTGTCATTAAAGTAAAATGTTTTAAGAATATAAATGACAAAAGAAAGATTTTGTTTTGTTTCATTCTTTGAAACCTGCATGCCCAATTTTGTGCTTTACATTAGATGTGATTTAAAAGATTACCATACAACAATAAATGAAATATAGCTTTCAATCAAAATGAAAGCATGTAGCATACTCTCACATTGACATTTTATCAAACAAACATTTAAATATATTGCTTTTTTTTGGGGGGGGGGGGGAGGGGGTACTTTTTCACAACTTTGGCAAGATCCAAATCCTTTAACTCGTATGGAGCCTCAAGAAGTGATGTAGAACGAACTGTGCACTATTGCATCCCATCTCGGAATTACTACAAAATGAAAGGAAACCTTCTTAAGCAGGTAACAACAGCAGCAGCAGCAAATAACAGTTCCAATATTGCAATTCAATTCCATCCTCTCCGAAAGTCTCTTCTTTATTTCCACAAATCTCTGCTCCTGCTTGCAGTCCTTGCGACAGCAATAAAGCAGATCTTTGCAAGGCATCACATGCTGGGGGTTTCCCAATATAAAAGCACTTAAGCAAATGGTGTATTTTATCCCCCATTTGGCCCGTCTGGTTGTGGGGTAAAGTGGCGTGAGACTTGGGTTTTTCATTACGACAATTGAAGAGACGTTTCATGACCGTCGATTGATCTTGCTTTCGGCCATGTTACACAACATCACAAAGATTGGGATGCACATTAAGATTCAATTCAGTTTAAAGGGAGCGTCAGTCATTTGAAAGGGAATATCAATTGAATTGAAAGCATGCTCGCATCTTTTTCTATTCAGAGCGAGAAGGGCATTAGTTCTGTGTCAAAGTAAGAGTAAAGGCCCTTCTGGCGTCAGAGTACAGTCAGACAATATCTTCAACCTGAAAAAAATCTTTTAACAACAAAACCCCTCACAAGTAATGTAAAAGAAACAAATCAAGTATGATTTCTATTTTAACTTTACAGTACAAATATTGAAGCATTTCTTCATGTTGCAAGTCCAGTGCCGACAATGCGACGTGCATGTGACTGAGCTGTATTGAACACAGGCTTATGCAGGCTATATATTTTGTAATGTTATAATACAATTTCACCACGAATGGTCCTGTATCAAATCTTACAATTGAGCAAAAAAAATCTAAAAGGTAAATTACCTTGGTTGAAAAAAACAATGAACATATAAATAGGTGGTGGGGGGGGGGGGGGGGGGGGGCTCCAGGAAAATTGGCTGAAGAATTGGTAAAATTAATCCTTAATTTTTAACGAATCCCCACAAATGCAACTGATTCTCTCTTGATTAAGACCCAGAAGGATATTACTTTGGGTTAATATTTATACGACATAACGCCCTTGTGTCCCTCTGCAGATTTGACGTCAATGCATAATGCACAAGAATAGTGTATGATAATCAGAACCAGGCCAAGCAAACTGACCTCTCTACCATCAAAGCCACTTCCCCTCACCCCCCTCCTCCAGATTAGTGACCCTTAAGGCATCGTCCTTTGGTTGATGACAGGTCACAAGCGACTACTTGCCCATTAGCGATCGCATCCTCGCAGAATCCTTCTACTCGAGGGTTTGGTCAATATTTAGCTGCGAAATCCCACTTCGCTACCAACCCTTGGCTTTCCCACTACTCCCTTGTGTGATGGAGGTATATATACTACTGAATATTCCCTTAAATATGCGTTACTCACAGGCACGAGCTCGGTAAGATGCGCGATAAAAGAGGTCATAATTCGAAATCAGAGAATTTGGATATTTTAAGGAAAAGGGAACTCGTTATACTAGATCATTTTGCTCAAGACAGATAGATGGATCCAGCATGTATCTACAAAATAGATCATCAAGATGCCCTCTCATCTAATGAATATAAAATGATCTACTATCTGTTAAAAAAAGGGGAGTGGGGGGGGGGGAGGGGTTGGACACTAACTATCTTAAATATAACATGAGATATCCTGTTGGTGACCTGACATTTACTCAACGAGTAGGCGTTGTGGCGTGCGCCTGTAATCCAGCTAACGATGGAAGTTACAAACTGATTCAGGCGAGGACATAGGTTCGAAACTGAGTCACGTCTTTCGGATGGTGACGCTTAAAGGTCCGTCCCCAGACGTAAATAATCACATCTGATTGCATGTCTGTAAAAACCCAATACACACATACACTCAAGACCTTTGCCCTGGGCGTTAGGTTCCTACAGAGAGGTTTATGTAGGGTAAGGATAAGGGTTGCAATCAAGTTTGATGTTCTGTTTAGGGTAAGGGTTAGGATTATGGTGAGAAGTAGAGAACAGATTAGGGTAGGAGTTGGGGTTAGGTTAAGGCTTGGGTCTAGGGTTAGAGTTCGAGTTAGGGTAGAATGAGCACAATTGGGGCAAGGTTGAACTTAGGAATTTGGTTGGTGTAGGAAATCATTCTTAGAGCGACTGTTGCCAGAGAATGTGTCTTGGAACCACCCTGTCTATCAAAGTACACATCCATTCAGGTTTAATGCATCTTGCTTCATTCCTGCTCAGCCGAACAGACAAAATCTTTTGCACACTCATCCAAGCATGCCTGATGAGCTTACAGTAGGCCTGTCTTCACTAGCTCGAGATTGCCAAATATCCCGCTATTTGAACTATCCTGATCACAAACTATCCAGCTAATTTGCGTCTTCATCAGCCAGAAGTTGCAATTAGCACGATATTTGGTCGGATTGTCATCCCAAGATATCTTGGGATAGTTTGCGAAATATCCCACTATTTGGCAAAATATCCAGCTATTTGTCCGGTGCATCTTCACCAGACCTAAGAATCGCACTGTGCGTGAACGCTGAGCAAAATATCTCAAGCTAATTTCTCAAGGTTGAGTTTTAAGTTTCGAGGTCGAATCTCGAGCTGATGAAGACGCGTTTTGTAACTTCGGGATTATTTCCCGAATTAGAAATAGCAGGCTACTTGGCAATCTCGAGATGATGAAGACGCGCCTAATGGTAACGTCTAAAATCTACTTCAACCTGACCATCCCGCGGATTGCGTTCGGTTTCAGCTTACAGCCTGAGAAACCTCACATGATGCCTCCCTCTCCAGTCCAACGAGAGAGGCATTTGGTAAAGGGCAGAGGACTTAATTGAAGAAAACAAATTACCATGACCATGTATATCGCGCTTAGAGCTCAACTTGACAAGAGAGAGTGACAACCACTTCTTGTCTGATCTCCTCTTCAAATCCATTCACTTTCGGTGTAGGCCTTCTACTATTACCATTCTCACACATCCAACACAAATGAAATTCAAACAACATTTCAGGCCACAAGACATTTGTTTAAATGACTTTGCGTTTCCAGGAGAGAGCGTATCACTGTAAGTAGAATAGTTGCACCCTGATTGTGGCTGTATACCGTTTTTTTTAGTGGAGAGCTGACTACAGGTACATTATGAAGTGAAGAGCTGAATACTTGCACAGTTTTCACTGGACAAATCATTGTACTCCATTTAAAATGTGAAACTGCATGAAAATATAGATTACATGTACAGTACATGTATGTATACAGTGTCGAACATAAATGAGAAGGTTGACATATTGTAAGTCTACCCCGGGAATGCAAGGAATTCTTTACAGTTACAAAAATGCAAGAAATGCTGTCTTCAAAATTTCCAGAATTCTGGCATAACCTTATATATAGGGAACTGTCCTAAAATTAAAAATGAAATACAAACCACTACCTAAAGCCTAAAACAAAAGGCTGTCAAATCTTACAAAATATACACACTGGAACAACTACGTTGTAAATCTAAATGTTGAAGCCTGAAGTTCAAACTGGTTACCTAAAGCCATAATGCAGTCATCAGCTCCAAACAAGATAGATAAAAACTATTAGTAATGAAGTCATTCTCTTCATACAAGTACAAAATGGTTACCAAACAGCCAGAATGCAGTTGATCTGAAACCCATGAAATATACACTAAAACAAGACAGGTTATAGAATTACAACACAAGGTTAAATTACTGTTACCAATACATAGTCAATGAAGCAAATCAGAATTAAATATAAAGATCAAAAATATATAAACCTAAAGCAATCCCTAAACCAGAAATATGAAGTTAAAAACTGTTACCAATGCAGTTATTCTCTTTTAATACAGTGAAGCAAATCAGAATTAAACATGAAGTTCAAAACGATTACCTAAAAGCCGAAATGCAGGCAACCTCTGAAGGTATGCACGCCGAGTGCTCTCGAGACATTCCTCGATAGTACATAACAGATGTCAGTTAACGGCAATTCATGCTCGGAATAACTCTAGTTCTCACATTTTGTTTCAATTCCTTGCCCTCGTCGTCGTATTTACCCCTGAAAATCGAGGACACAAATTGATTTCTTTCAATGCACATGCACGTCATCACTAGCACTCAAAACGGCTTTTGGCCCTTTTCATTCTCTCTCTCTCTCTCTCTCTCTCTCTTTCTTCTTTCTACTGGGGGGGGGGGGTTGAATGTGATTATATTTGAATGTAATCAGGGCAAAAGAAAGAGAGAGAGAGAGAGAGAGGTAAAGAGAGAAAGGGAGAGACAGAGACAGAAAGAGAGCTTGATATCATGAATAAATTTCTCTCCAAAGAAAAGTCAATCTAAAAAGATTTGTTATCTTTAATTCTCTCTCTCTCTCTCTCTTTTCTTGTTCTTCTCCTCCTCCTCCCTTTTATGGGGGTGTTTGAAGTGGTTTCATATAAGTAATAAAGATACCCTGTGTTACTGATTTGAAATGGGGCAAAAGAGAGAGGATTTGATGATATTAATGCCGACATGTACATAAATTTCAGGAATAAATTCCTCTTGAAAGAATAGCCCTGTGAAAAGATTGAAACTATTCTGCAATGAACTATATCTTTTGCAGGTTACATTAGTGCAGTGTTAAGATTTGAATCCATTGTGTAATTACTGTTTCATATTAGCATATAAATTGGATAACTAATGCTAGGAGTTATGCAACAAGATATGAGTACTAATCAATGAATGTATACTCGATTAAACAAAAACATTCATGATGATTTGAATAACTATTTGGTAATCATTAAATCTTTCTTATCTCTTTAAATATATGATCTTAACTTTATTTTTTTGAATGCAATTATGAAGAATTTTTACAAATTTCTTCAACATTTTGTGAACACCCTTCTAGCTAGCAAGAGACAGACTTTCAATGAAAGCTTTATAAATGGAAGTTACTTCATTCATATTGTTGGCATAGAGTCAGAAAAGGTATATCTCTATGTTGTCTAATCTGAGTTAATGCCCGAGCTGCCAACCTTGTGCGACCAAAAAAAGGAACCATGATGGCAACAAAAAAAGTAATTTCAAGCAAAAAAAAGGAATTCATTAAAACGAAACTTACAACCATGCGCGACACCCTTCCAATGCCGAAATGTCCATTCCTCATGCTGTTTTTCCCTCCATATTAGGACCTATAGTTTATTTACAAGCAGGTATTTTGTTGTTGTTATTTTGGTATTTATCAGCATTACATTCTTTTTGAGAGTATTTTTCTCTTCAAGTATGTTTTAACCTTAGTTTTCTATTGACTTAATGATCAAAATAACAGTTTAGGGCAGTTGTTTGACGTCCGGAATGTTAAAAAAATTATAAAAATTACGAAATTTCGATGAAAAAACAAAATTGTTGGCAGCTCTATAATCCCCTTCTACCTCTCAGCAGATCATATTATTTGTTGAAAGCTAGAAGGAATTAACTCTCATACCAAGCTAAACCACAAAGTTAACACATTTCTGGTGCTCTCCACAAATGATATATATATAACCCTATTTTGCCACTTTAGAGAAAGAGACATTTTCTCCTAAATTCTCTTTTATAGATATTTCGCAATAAAAATGCTCTCTTTAAAACAACTATGATTTTTGGATTAAAATAAATTTGCTTTCTTAGTTCTCTACAAAAAACATCTGTACAGATCAAAACATCTCTTGTTTTTAAATAAATAGAGCAGCTTGCCTCTAACATTTCCACAGATAAAAACCCACTCGATTTCCTCAAAATAGTTTCATATAAAATTAGGTTTGAAATGATTTTTTTGTCATGGTTTCTCTAGAGAATTGTTAAGAATTATGCATCTATATTTGGAGTCGCTTTCCGAGTAACTAGCAAAAATATAAATCTCATTTGTAATCTACAGAATTTCCATTGCACTGCGTTAACTAAGGGAATGTAGAATCATAAATGGCAAAGGCCCACAGGCAGTTTGATGGCTTAACCAGCAGCAGCGAGCTCAGAGATAAAGTAATCAAATTCTCAATGATCGTCACTGCATTAATTGAAGGGGACATGTGTGCTAAAACACCATTTGCAACAAGCGCCATAGCAGACCAACATGCAGCCTGGTATGTCGACATGCTGAATTCATACATAGATGCTTGCTTGTTCACACATTTATCTCTCAACTTTCATTAGCAACTATAATTTAACAGGTTGGAGGTTGTTATTTTTTTAATAAATTTTTTAAAGGGGAGGGGAAAAGAGGAGATGGGAAAGACAAAGGGGAAAAGGGAGATGGCATGACAGAAAAAGGAACTGCAATACAAAGATAAATAGAGAGAACAACATGAAAGAGAGGGGGAGAAAGGGAGAGAGATAGGCAGAGCCTGGGGGAGGGGGAGAGAGGAGAGAGGAGAGAAAAGAGAGAGAGAGGGGGAGGGGGAGAGGGGGAGGGGGAGAGGGGGAGCGGGAGGGAGAGAGAGAGAGAGAGAGAGAGAGAGAGAGGGAGAGAGACAGTCAGACAGACACAGATGGGGGAAAGAAAAACATTTACTGCAATATATATGCACATACTACTAGTATGTAAGCATGGAGAACTCTAAAATAATAAGGAAATGTTGATGTTCTGGATCTAAAATCAATATTTTCAAATAAATTGCCCACCTAGAGTTTGAATATTACATTATCCACTACATACACATAGGAAAAATTTGGAGCATTTACACCACAGTTGCATGAAAACAGATTGTATTCTATTACACTTTACAAATCTCTATCTAGTGTGAAAGCAACCACTGTGTCTGTTGATGATATCTACATCAGATGGTAAACAACTGTAGTCTGATCTCTTTTGCTCCCCATCTCTCTGGCTCTCTCTCTCTTTCTTTTCTTTCTCTCTCTAGCTCTGTCCTCTGTATTAAACAAATATTATCAACATTTCCTCTCTATATCTTTTCTCTCTCTCTTTTGTTCTTTCCTATTTTAAGTATCTGCATATTTCTCTCTTGAACAAATCGCCTAATACTTTTCTTAATTTTCAAATTTTTCGTCTTTTATCAAATTACAAAATTTCCCTTCTCCCTCATTCTTTCTCCCATCTTTCCCCCTTTTTATATTTGCTCTCTCTCTCTCTCTTTCCTTCTCTATCTATTTATTTATGACTCCATCTCTGTTTAAACCTACACATCCTTTCCTTTTTCATCTATCACTCTTTCCAAATATCTCTGTTACCTTTCTCCATCTCTCTCTCCCTCTCTCTCTCGGGGCAATCAATAACACTTTACTTTACCTGCGAACCGCATGCTACAAAACAAAGCAAAATACCAAGCTCCCTCTCGGCTGCTCTATCCCCAGCTGGGAACCTGAGAAAGACTAAGCACTGTGAACACGAGTCACATGATCAACTCAAAGTATCAGGTGATCCAAGACTCTCTTATCACATGATCTCATCTTACTTTGACTGGGAAGGCAAAAACTCTCAGAGCTGACCGAATTTTGTCACTTTTAAAGTGAAAAGATGACGAGGAAAACTGAAAGGACGCTCTTATTGATAGGTAGTTCTCCTGAAACAAAACACGAATCTAATTTTATGGAGTGACATTCTTGATAGAGTGGGTATATCAATTCCGTATTCATGTGAAATATAAGCCATCTAGAGAATGCCTTGCTTTAATAATCACATGACTTTCTATTGTGAAGTCACTTTCAAAGAGGGCATGTGTTGCGAAATGTGGCATAATAAGAAGTTTGCAAAGCACACATTTTGGAAAACAAGACACACCCACACAAAACAGAAAACAAAACTAGTGACTCCTACTCTTTTCATTGCATACATTTCAAATCTGAAGTCACTTTCAAGAAACCATGATGCAAAAGGGAGCACAGTAAAAAGTTAGATGTCATAATGCGGGTTTGAATTTTCCAGGTTACAGACTTTACCTCCATTGTACGTGTAGTATTTCAGTTTAGTTTTCTTCAACTTAGTGTATTCCAGAATTTTTGTTCTTGTACTTCTCTCACAACAATGAGTTCCAGTGGCAGACTGAAAATTCTCTGACATGCACAAAAAGGCCATCAGTCCATGCTTTTTTCTTTTCTTTTCTCACTATTTTTCTCTGTCTCCTTTCTTTCTTTTTACCTATTTCTAAAAACATTTTTAACCCCTCTTTTTTTTTAGAGCTGTTTGGCACATGCCTTCTGCGCCCCTGGATCTGCCACTGAATTCATCACCTTTGATTACGTAGCCCATAGAGTGTGATTCATGCTATCATTATGACTCAATCTATGCTAAGCTTCCTTCATTGACTAACATATGATAAAAATCACACAAACTCAGAGTAATTTTGCCTCTAAAACTAATAAAATGGCCTTTTAATTCTCCAACTAGCCCCTCAATGTTCTTCTTTGAGATTGTTTTAGTGTTAAACTAAATTTGGAAATATCTTTTCCAGAAGGAACTTGTAAAAGTTGCACTGTTAACATGCAGGAACATACTGAAACCTAACCTATAAAACTTACTGCCACCCTGAACAAAGACTATCCCAAAATGAAAGTTCTAAATGTCCAATAAAAGAAGTCTGGACAACAGACAGGTCACACATGCCAAGTATTGAATATCAGCTGCAGGGTGAAACATAAGAACATCCTAATGTATCACATGATATAAAAATATGACAGCGAGGGGTTTATAGTTTCAAAACTGCATTAGATTCTTTGTCCCACTTGGAGAGTGCTTGGTTGCAGAAGAAGATGATATCTGTAGAACGCATGTTGGTGGAAGGAAGAATAGATATATAATACACCTAGATACTGCATCTGGGGTTATTGAATGTTCAGTGGGTGGAATATAAGATTGAGCGAGTATGACATTAGAAGGTAACTCGTGCTTGAACATGTGCATGCAATTTACTTTGGGCTATCTTTTATGTATCCGTCAGCTGAGAAAACATGTCTAGCTTTAGAACAAAAAATTGTGATTTTATGGGAAATTGAAAGGACTTGTATTAAATAATGAGAAGGGTGAACATGTTTGGTATTCAAAGATATCCTCTGGGGCACATGCCTACACTCACCAACAAAAAACACAATCTGGGATACCTTAAATAGACAGAAAAATGGAAATGTGCCGGCCAATTGTGAAATCTAGCAATTTTAGACCTGGAATGTACCTGACAATGTAACATACCCCCGTCAGATTGTCAGTTTAAAAAAAGCATCTAAAAATTGTAATGCCATATCTATCTATTTCTTAAAATGAAAAGTGAATTGAACTCAAAGATCCATTTTAACAAGAGTGTATCCAAAGGTGTAAGTAATGCAATTAAATTCTGTTAATTCATTGCTGACTATTTGATAGGTCATCTCAAAATAGCTAAGGAAATACCCTTCATCAAATTCAACAACCTTTACAAGAATAAAAGATGCATGGATTTTGTGAGAGAGTGGTTCCGGGGGCCTGTTTCATAAAACTTGTTATCTATAACAACTGCTAAATTTCTATGACAAATTTGCTCTCAGCCAATCAGATGCCTGATTTCAGTAGCTTATAACAGTAGCTTGTAATTTCTTATTGATAACATGTTTCATGAAACAGGGCCCCGGTTACACCTTGGTATCAAGTGATCCTACATGCAGTGCACCGGGTCGAACATCTGACAGTTTGGCGTAATTAAAGCACGGCTCGTAAAATGTGCTCTCAATTCTAACACCTTCCCAAATCTTCTTGGTAATTTCAAGCAAAAAAAGAGCAAAGCCTAGTATCCGATGATGAGTGAAATAGTGGCAGAGAACGTTGCTGGTTTAAGGTTTAAAAGCGTGGTGCAGTCCAAAACTTTTCCCGCCACAGGCATTGATATTATAGCGAGTAACATGGTCTTGATATGCAATACCACAACTCTTGTATACATATAAATCTTGGTTTAGTTGTTAACGACAAGCTGCAGGGATTATCATCAAATAAGTCACATTCAGCAAATGTACTTCATCTTCAGTTATCATTTTTGAAACTTTACTGGGTGTTTTTTTCCAAGAGATGTTGAAAGCGGACGAGAAGGGCATCTTACTTTACTAATCTAAAAGTACACACTTTGTATTTACGCAGTGGTATAGCATGGGTCCAGCCATCGAGTGGCCATTAACATCATGAGTGAGGGGGGGGGGGGGGGAGGGGAGGGGGAGGCAGGGGCAGTCGGTAAACTTTTCTTTTCTTTTGCCATTTGATTTGAGAACATGTCCCCCTGCCCCCCCCCCTATCCCCCTATTCTCCTGTGCCTCCATGGCTACGTCACTGTATATATGAACATGACATCCATGGTAAATATAGCAATCGATTAGCAACAAATGCTGACTGTCTATACCATTTTCTGCACGGAATATACAAGTTCATGTTTTTTGTTTACATTACTCTCTTGAATACATGTATATGGTTTAAAACTACTCTACAATGATTTCTCTGATCTTTGCAAACGTCTGAAGTGTAATGACTCATAATGTACTCTTTGAGATCACTTATTAAAACTCAACGACCTGCCCATTTCAATTTTCAATGTTGAATTTAAAGACAGTCTAAAGTTCTGGTCAAACACAAAAAGAAAATGCTTATAAAATAAAACAATATTCAGACTTAATTTCAAAGACTACAAAGAAGTGATATATATGTCAATCAACATGTTTATTAGCCCAAAACAGCGGAAGGCAAGGTAATGAAATAGGGTCCATCAAAAGTCTATATGGTCCCATAGGTCCATATCTATGTTAGTATTTTCAAGTGTATCAAATCCAGAATATTTTTTGCTATATGTTACATAAGTAATTTATATTAGTTCCTTTTTATGTTTATATATTAACATTTTTGTCAGTCTAAGCAACCCATTCACTGCATGATGAAAATTTATGATAAATGCATAATAAAAACTATAAAGACTTTTAGACAATACTTTGTGAAATCCAGCTTCATGGCAAGAACTATAAGAATACCTTTAAAGGATTTTATGATTACATCCATATTCCCCTATTAAACTCACCTCTGGTAGTAATGTCCTCGTAAGGGCTGGATCCACGGCCTGTCAAGAGAAAAAGAAAAGGAGAAAAATCATGAGTATTCTATGGCAACGGACTAAAACATGAGTGGAAAATTCAGTCAACATGGCAGTAATTAGCGGTACTCACTCGACGCTGGCGCCATCGTGTCTGCGAGCATCTACGGCAGAGCATCTCTAGTGTCACGCCCAGTCAAGAAGGAAATAGTCTTTAGACAACTCCCGTCTTATGCTATGACCTTCTTTATTCCGTTTGGAATGAATGATTTATGGGGGAATGCGATGGAGGCACTTGATATCTATTGCTTGAGATGCACCATGCCTTCTTGTTGAATTATATCTGAAGCGATAGTGGTTCAAAACATCGTCAACGACAGACAAGCAGTAAAACAAAAGTGAAGGAGGCTTGAGAACTCAAAGATTAAAACAGGAGGACAGGAAAATACAGTTTAATATGTTGGTACATGGGTTATAACCTAATTTGGAGAAAGCAAGATCAGGTTTTACAAAACTTGAAATGGATCAAAGCACCATCGACTACAAGCAATAATCTTTGGGGGATTATGAGTCTCAATAGCTTGGGCTTTACAGCAGCAGGCTTCGAAAATACGGTCTGATATTTTTATAGAGGGTATAAACCTCATTAGAATCAGGTTATGACCAGACTCCATCAGGTTTTTACTACTTTCAGGAAAGATCTGAAGCTATGTGGTTCATCAAATACAAGCAGTAATCTTCAAGCATTTAACAGGAATTAGAAGGTTTTATAACTCAGGTTATGACCAAACTAGATCAGCAGCAGGCCTGGAAAGTACGGTTTAACATGTTTTGGAAGAGGTTATATACATTGAGAATCAACAGCAAACTACAAGCAGTAATCTGCAAGTATTTAACAGGAATAAGAAAGTTTTATAACTCAGTCTTTAAAGCAACACGGCTGGAAAATCCGGGTTTTTAAGTCAATAAGCTTTCATAAAATTTCATGACAATTAAAAGGAGGTTGGTTCAGACTAAGGCTGCGACGGGTAGTCGAATGCTCGAGTACCCGCACGGTTGACAACTACTCGGGTACGATTTCTCGTACCCGAATATTCGGCCGCAAAAAAAAAAATTCAAAAAAAAAAAAAAATTCATAAAAAAAAAATGTTCAGGCCCACGCTTACCCGGGGCAGGGAGAGCGGCGACCGCTGGCATGGTACCGTCGGTAAAAATGTTTCCCAACTCAAACACTGTCAAACTCACCTTTCAGAAACTGGGACCAAATGTCCAGATTTCTGTTTGGACTCGGAGGACAATGGATTATTCTGCCATCTTTGGTTTTTAAAACAGCATTGTTTACTGTTATTATTCTTATTAAATCGGCGCCTTCAACTGCAACTCTAAGTAAAATTGCATGGGTTTTCGGCGAGGGACCTGGGAATCTGCCGACTGGTATGGTAGTGGCAAAAAAAGAAAAAAAAGAAAAAAATTCAAAAAATCAAAAAATTCAAAAAAATTCAAAAAAAATAAAAAAAAAATCAAAAAAAATCAAAAAAATTCAAAAAATTATAAAAAAACATGGCGTCCGAATATTCGAGTATTCGCTTGTGAGCCTGGAAGTGTACTCGGGTACCTCATTACACTGTTGTGCACAGCCTTAGTTCAGACAAATGTCAACTACAGCAGTAAAACTGAATTGTTAAAGCTCAAGTTCTAGAAATAACAATTACCAGTAATAGAAAGGAAAATGTTTAGTTTCTTTATAAAGGATTTACTGTATATAATTTGCATCTGATTGTAATTGGATTTTACCAAAAACTAGGGGTACATCAAAAAACAATATGGTTGAACGCATTGTGAACTACAAGCAGTAAAATAGAAATGGACAAAGATCGATAGCTATTTGGTTATGGTATACGAGATCTGATGCTAAAATGGTTTCAGTTAATAAAGGGGTCAAAGGTCGATGAAAACACTCATTTTGTTTTCCATAAAACATTACTTGATTGATTTCCATTCCCTCTAATATAAATGCAATTTCCTCTCTCTACACAGCTATTACCATTTCTCCTTCCTTCTCTCTCTTCCTCTCTCTCTCTCTCTTCCCCTCTCTCTCTCTCTCCTCTCTCTCTCTCCCTTCATCTAACCCTCGTACCCTTTATCTCTTCCTCTATCTTCCCCTCTCTCTCTCTACCTCCCTTAGCACGACTCTCAATCTTTAACTAAATCCAGTCCAAATTTGTTTAGTCTGCCGTTTACACGCACCATTCCATCAGACAAACATTATAAATTACCCTCTCCGCTACTCCTACAGCATCCTGTTCCCCCGCTCTCTACCATAGCTGCATCAATGAGCATGCTCGACCAGCGCCGACATTGTCTGCCTCAAATCATACGTGCACTTCCGCAGCGGGATACTTTATCGCAGTGTCTGTCTGACCTTTAGCATGTACGAAAGACATGAGTGATTAGCTGTCTAGATAGCTTTAATGCAGGCCTAATGTAAACGGCACTTGAATCTACCCCACGCTAGTAAAAACAACATGGAGCAGTCAAATCGTAGGTTCATTGCCAGAAGGGTGTTAACTCCGTGTTAAAGTATATGAGTTAACGCCCTCCCTCCTGGCTCCATAAAGACGGTAACTACTTGCTCCAACACAAATCAGAAGAAGCCCACCTACTATTAAAGAAGGAAAAAGGAACACAAACCGTGATATATCCAAAAGATCACCACTAAAAGTGTGACAGATTTGCTATATATCCTAAATCAAATGCCTCTAGGGAGTGATGAATGTTTAGATTACTTGAGGTGCGCAATAAGCAGGTATGTCTCTGCTGAGAGACAGAAAGGCATTAAATCATATTATTTCTTACCGGGTTAATGCCCTTTTAGCTCTCAACAACTAACTCATTGCCAGTAGATCAGTACTAAGACTTTGACAGATCTGCTATGTATCCTAAATCAAATGCCTCTACTGAGTGATGAATGTTTAGATTGCTTGAGGTGCAAAAGGAGCAGGTATACAGTATCAATTGCTCAGAGGCAGACAGGCGTTAGACTACATCCTTCATTTCAAGGTTAATGCCCTTCTCGCTCTCAAAAGCTCATCAGAATTGGACTAACTATAATCTATTTGATCATGATGTCTGGGAAAGAAAAATGTTTATGTCAAGATGGATTAGATTTATGAGGTTAAATACATTCTACGTTCACATCTACCAAAGATTAGTGCTCTGGGGGGTGCTTCACAAAGATCCTAAGTTGAATTTATCTCTAAGTTGGACTTAATTATTATGGAAAGCTTAAATGTTGATTCAAATCATTCATATTTCTTATTATCAGTGACTGGTTTTACCATACTTGTTTTCCCCGATAGACTGTAGTGTTATGAAAACCTTTAGGAAAACGCAAAATTTGATTTCGATTTCCAATCATAAATATCTTGATAGTCAGACAGGCGATCGGTTTGTAAAATTCAATTATAATTGAAGCATGAGCTGAATCCAGGATTTTTGTTTCAGAATCTGAGACAAAGTTACTCAATCCCTTTAATTGAAAGCAACTTATTCCAAGATATCATTTATTTTCATTAACTCAAGGCTCAGACCTTTAATGACCACCATACTCGTTTATTATCCTGAGAAAGTAATAATGAGCTGCAAATGTCAATAATTCAAGTTAATGATGCCATAAAATATTGATATATCCCACACAAAGTGGTTTTATTCTGCATGTGGGCACGGTATTGAGTGGGTTGGGGTTCAAAGAATTTATTGGAATATTCACCAGTTTCTAAATTGAGGTAGAAATGTTATAAGGATAATGTGTAGAAAATTAACGAGCTATCGGAATACTGGTTTTGGTCCGAGGACTATTTATTGCTTGTATCGGTGGTATCAATAGCATTATCAGTAGTTACATACATGTATTATCTATTGATGCAAAAAAGGCATATTGAGGAGGAGGAGGAGGAGTAGTAATGGTGGTGTTCACAGTAGAAGTATTAGTTAGAGCATTTTTTTAACACTGAGAATTTTAGCTGTGCATTGTGGTCACAATTTATTTCAGTTTTTAAAACCAACAGGATAATCACAGAATAATAAGCACTACACTGTATATGCATGAATCTACCTTAGATGTGAAGATACAAGTTTAAGGATAGTACTTGTACACTTTACATGCAGTAAGAATTTTCATTAAAAAATTCTGATAAATACTTTATCAGTACACTTTCATCATGTGCATTATATACACTCCGATGAATTTGATATACATACATGTATATCTGTTGAGAGCCAGAAGGGCATTAGCTCTGTTTAAAGGATATGAGTTAACGCCCTTGTGACTCCAGACAGGCAATATAGACTGCATCCTATAGTGACTCTAATCTGTCCTTAATCACATTCATTCAATATTCAGGTTTATCTATCCTAGTAGAGCATCGTAGTGCGCTCTGATAATAGACCGGTGGTTGGGGATGAGTATAAATTGACCTTTAAACTATCCCCAAAAGATCAAAGGTGGTCTTCTCATCGGCATGGGGTAATCAGGCATGGAGAGAGAAAGAGGGGGAAGGGGGGGGGGGGGGGTTGGAGGAACAGGTCGAGAAAGAGAGAGAGAATGAGAGAGACAGACACAAAGAGAGGGAGACAGAGAAAAGGAAAGAGAATACATCAGAGAGGGGAGGGGAGAGGGCAAAAGAGAGGAGAAGGATGGAATGAATATAAGGAGGGAAAGAGAAACTCTTCTTTTTTCTGTTTGCATATCAATCTGCAATATATTTCAGATTCTTCAAGCATGGCTTTGTTTTCATCCAAAGCAAAGTAGATATTTTTCTGTTTATACTGCAACTCTTATATAAATAAAAAAAATTGCAATCAGTTCTTTTTAATTTCCTAAAATTGCTTTGCTGTTTTATTACCTATAATATGGATTTCTGTTTTTTTTGAGATCTCTAAGCACAAATGAAATCTCTTTCAAGCTTTCATCATAAGGCTTAATCAGAATTAAAGAGAATCAATTTCATTTCCCCCTCTTTTTCTTGCTGATAACCTGTCTTCACATGGCATGCAATTCAATCTCATTTTCAATCTCATTTATCAAAGAACAAATCGTTTGAGATCTTTCGTCAAATTCACGACGGTACGCTTGCAAGGAAACTAATCAATATTCATGTCCTATGCTCAGAGCCAAACAGGCATTAACAGTCCATGGGGGTGTTTCACAAAGATTCTAAGTTGAACTTATCTCTAAATTGGACTCAACAATTATGGAAAGCCATTAGCATCCTTGAAAATATTTTGTAAAAGTTATTTTAAAAGGCATAAAATGTTGATTCAAATCATTCATATGTTCTATCATCATGATAGATTTCATGTTCATGATGTGGAATTTATAAAAAGTCTAAAATATTTGAATTTTTGCTTTGGAATATATTTCATTATAAGGCTACAAATGGCTCTCCATAGTATTTAAGTCCAACTTAGAGTTAGGTTTGACTTAGAATCTTTGTGAAACACCCCCTGTTGCACTGATGAGGGCGACAACAGACCAACTACGGATTGAACAACTACGCTACATTAAATGGATAATGGTTTGGAATAGACCAGCTATACCATTAACGTATTTCAATATGTGCATGTTTTTCTTGTGAAACTTGTTGGCCAACTACATGTACTTAATTCTTCCCCCTATGTATAATGGCATCTCTATGGATGGAATTCACATTACTTGTTGCTATGTTTGGCAATCAACTGGCAAGCTTTACAGTCGTACAGAGATAGTTTCATTAAAAAAAGTATGCATCAAATGATAGTAAACGGGTCTATTGGAATCGGTATGGCGGTGTGACCGAGGTTTAACTCTGCATGTAAAATGGTACAAGTAAACGCCCTTCCAGCTCTCAACTGACAATTAATACTTGCTACCGCAGTCCTTGCACTCTTTAAGCTCATTTTACCTGCGATGACTGAAAACAAAATGGCAAACGTGCTTCCGATGGTGATGATATTCCTGGTATCAAGGTTGTGGAATAGATCCATGAGGAGTGATTCACTCTCCTTGTTTCAGTCATTCAAATCTACTTCATTAATTAGCCATGGTGAAAACTCGGTGATTGGCACGGTGGGTCGAGCTCGTGGAGCGCAGAAGCGGGTCGCTTTTGGCAAGGTGCCAACGTGTACTATTTGCGTGTTTCCGTTCTCCTATTTCCTTCTTTCAATGGTTTTGAAATCACTGGATGACATTTGATTATAGCTCAATGATTTCTTTTCAATGCTTTCATTAAGGATTGATATTGATTTGAGGGATACGTGAATAAAGTACATGCCTATACAGAAAGATTTGCTAGAAATACTCCCATGAAAGCGTGTGATAACAAAGAGTTGATCAAGGTTACTGATTTTTAAATCTATTGGTGTATCTACACTGTTGCCAGGAGAGTTAGAATACTTTTATCCTCATATCTGTTCATGAAATGATTGTAGCATTATGCTTTATTCTTAATATATTAAGATAATATCATCTCAGCATATTATTGATCAATCTCTATGACTCTTTAAATTAATCAATATATTTCTGATAAGATATAACCTTTATCTTGTAAGGATAAACCATATTGTTAGTTTGTCACAATCATTTCATTAAAAGATTTGAGGAGAAAATTTATTCCAACTTTCTGGGCAACAATGTCAGTGATCTAACACCAAAAAGCTTTTTTCATCTCATTTCAAATATGAGGGCATTCCAAGAGTAGTCCTTTTGAGGACAAAAGAAATATAAAACTCACAAATTAATACTCAAACCCGGCCTTCTCTTTAAAATACTCTCCACATCCCTTATGACATTGATATAACTCTATCCTATACTAATTTCAGGGAAATGGGCCCCTAATAGATACATAATATCAAAATTTACCCGGCTCCAACATCTTGTACTCTCTTATGCTTGCAAGATAAATGGCAAGATTTGAGTCATTAATAACCATTTTGAGCTGATCAAATGACAGTGATGACCTTTAGGTATAAAATGGAGATGGAGGATGGGAATTTAAGAATAGTTTTGTTATCTTCTACCATGTTACCATGATGTAAATACTTTCTCTTGATTAACAGATAATACTGTGGCATATCTAGGGTGGCGGTGGGGAAGGGAGAGAGGGGAGTGTATCAGAAATCGCTAACAAGCACCAAACAATACCTTTCACAATTTCATGTGGAGTTAGGAGTCTAAAAATGCTGCCAGAGCACATTTATGGGGTAATATTTATCTATCTACCTATCTACTTATTATATCGATCTATATACCTACCTCTTTTTTCTCCCACTAATTACTACATGTACATATAATATAGTCCCTACCCCCCCCCCTCCCCCACACACACACATCTCCTTCTCTCATCTCTTCTCTCTCTCTCTCTCTCTCTCTCTCTCTCTCTCTCTCTATCTCTCTCTATCTCTCACTTATCTCCTTCCTTCCCCCTTTTCTCTTCCCCCATCTCTCTCTCTCTCTCTGTCTTCCCATCCCCCTTTCTCTCCCCATTTCCCCATCTTCCCATCTTCCCTCATTTCTCTATGATGCACACATGTTGAAAATTAATCTCAACACCCCACTTGATTTCATTAGGGAAACCTAATATTAATCTTAGAGGCCCCCTCATCCTCTCCATATTCATTTCTCCAACGTTGAGCTTAAAGGTAAAGACCAGTTTTGGAAATGCCCCCCTCTCAAAAAATGAAATGGAAGCTCTTATTACCAATCATGTGAAAGAATATGTTTTGACTAATATGTGATGATACAAATTTTGCCAGGAAACCGCCTACTAATTGATATATTTCGTAAATTATTATACCTATCCGGACTGGATAGATATCGCGTAGTCCCATATACATGTACATCTTTCTGTGTACAGTGCTTGTAACTTTACCAAGACTGGGCCAAATTTCTTACCATTTTGATGATTCCAGAACCTTGCAGTACACACCAATACTTATATGCCAGATGATCAACCTTTTTTGATCGATTCCACAACGTTTCTTTCACAATGCAATCGCATGACCAGAACTCAACTTCATCTTTAATCTTCCCCCTTCACATTGGGATATTTCTCTCCTCCTTATCACATGAATAGAGATGATAAAATCAATTGTTTGGAGCCAGAAGGATGTAATTAGCTCCTATCATTTCACACACAGATAATGCCCTTCTGGCTCCAAACAGATACCTATTGCATTTTGATAAATCTATCATAATCACTTCCATTTTTTACCATCATGATTCTTTAAGTAACTGTACAAGGGCATCTTCTAATTGATGAGAATACCACACTTCAGTGCAGAATAGTCTCAGCTGCTATTTACAATTTTAAGGGTTAATTTAGATCAAGAGGGGGATATTGTCTGTTTAGATCAACAAGGGCATTAACTCTTTGTTAAAGTATATGATCTTTCACCATTGTGGCTCCCAACAAACGATATGAAACTTGTATCATTTCAACAAAGTAGATGCCCTTCTTACTTTCGACCGTAGAAGAAGGGGAACAAAAATTGCACAAGACATCAGTAACAAATCTATCAGTGTGGGTATTGATCTTGTAGAACCAGAGATTGTCTTTACATGACATTTCTCCATAGCTTGGAGTGAAAAATAATAGCTTAAGGAGGGGTTTAATGAAGAAGGTACACTTTAATTGGAGCTTGTTAACAAGAATTCGTCCGCGTTTGTTGATCTTTCCTTCTCTGGGGAGCAAAATGGCGATATATATATAAATCTCCTGCAGGGATTCTGTTCCTCGCCACGCAGGTAGGATTATGTATTGACCCAAATGAAGGATACAGCACCACAGGCGTTTGTTAAAAATTAGGCACCATTCATAAGATTGGACCCACTGGTGTAGAAAGAGGGCAGCGTTTATGGATTCTCTGGGCAAGATTATCTAGATACATAATTATATTTACTTTGGATCTGTACGGAAAGTGTTCTAGATGATACTTACTGCTTAGAGGTAATCTCAGATTTTTGTTTGCAATTTTTTAGAAACTGTCTTAAACTTGTACTCTGTTTTTAAAATAATAGCGTCAGAATTTTGTTAAAGGCCTTGTTTTAATTGTATCATAGGACTTTTCAGATAAACAAATTTTACAGTGCAAATCTGCCTGTTATATTACATCATTTAAATAAATGATCAAATATCCTATGCAACATCATAAATAACCTACTAAATAAACAATTGTTTTCATCTTCACATTCAATTCCGTATCAAAATAACCAGTACACAAGTGGAGCTTTCGACCATTCTTAGATTACAGGAGCACTTCTTTGGAAGTTCTGCTTCTAGAATATCATTACCAGGGGCATTTTACGTGAAATGACAGTTACAGTTTAGATTCTTTAATCTTGTTTTTAGGAATATTATGATTTCTTTTTTCTAAGTTCTTCAAAGTATCATCAGAGGTCTGACTTTCTTCTGGACAAAGTTTTCTTCTTATGACATATTCTTGAGGCTGGTTTTCAAATTGCTTGTATTTTTCTTACTCTTAAATCACCGTCCAGTTTTTGAAAGCTTTTAAAGTGCTCTGTCGCTTTAAACCATTGTTATTGCTGATGTACATGTTTAAAAAGCTACTATCTTGTTTCATCAACAATAAAGTACTTTGTAAAACAAATGTTTTGATTCCAGATGTTTTCAAATGTCATTTCAATCTACTGAAACAATAATATGCTAGTAGCATCATTTTATAATAATGCTCTGAGCGAATTCACAACTAAATCACAATAGCAACTGTTTTAGAGCTGTTTTTACAATCGTTACTTTCTGAGAAACGCCACTGCAAATCATGACCCCATTTGTTTGACCTTAAAGGTACATGGAATCGATATGTTAGGGCCATTGGTGTTTGTCAATTTCTTAAAGCAGCAATTTCTCCTCTTTCAATTACCTACACTTACTGAATTTTAAACTTCACTCGTTGAACCAACACCACACCTACTTAACACCTACCCTAATTTCAACCATAAACCCTAAATCTCAAATCAAACCCTAACCTGAAATTCAATTGCAACCCTAACCCTACATTTTTATTGAAATAAAATCTGGTGCAATTGTCACCGGAGCAAATGGTTATTTAATTGATTTGCTCAGGCTGTTTACCAATTGTCTTAAAAGTTATTTTTGATTTCCCCGAAATGGAATTGCATTTCAAGAAACTGGCCTAAAGTATTGCTGAATTGTTTGTCATGCAGAAGATGGGTTTTTTTGGAGTAAAATTGTATTATGACAGGAAATAATTTCATGAACTCTGTAACTTTTGTTTGTTTCTTTACCCTTTATTTTCTTGTAATGCCCCTTTAGTAGGCTCCACTTGATGAAAACATGATGAGGTGCTACATCATGCAAGGAATTTCTTTTTACCAACTCTACCCCCTACCCATTAACTTGGGTGGAGAGTGGCAAATGTACAAAGGAATAAGGCAGAGATTTGAACCCTGTACGCTGTTATCCACAGGCTGGTGACTTATTTACTATACCACACTACCTCTTATTTCAAAACCAGATTCCTATACCATGCAAGCATGCCTTTATACTGGACTGCATACTTAAAGGCCAGCTGTACTAGTTTAGCCAGGAGGAATTAGACCATACAGCGTGGTCAATGACAGGTGGCTATCTCATCAACTCAGCTCTCAATTAACATAAGAAAAAGAGGATCATGGTGGACCAATGGTCACCGATTAGGCATCGTTTTCTATATAGAGGGAGCAAGTAGCTACAAGTAGGACAGTGGGGCTTTAAGTAATGTCAACTCACGCCTGCACTTCTAAGTTTACGTATCTGACTGGAGTGAATGGAAGGGTAGCCGGCTTTCCTTGAAGACGGAAACGAGGCTAAATGAAAAGGTCTCCACGTTTGACAGCCGTCTTCCGTCAAGCACGAAGGTAGGCTGGATATATCTTATGCAAACTTTGACGATGGCAGAAAAATAGAGGGGGGAGGGAGAGAGGGAGAAGGGGAAGGAAGGAGGAAAGGGCAAGGTGGATGTCTTGCCATAGCATTATGGATGTAAAGTTATCTTGGGGAAGGAAGGATAGGAGGGGGAAAGAAAGAAGGAAAGAAGGAAGGAAGGGAGGATGGAAGAGAGAGGGAGGAATATTTATGGATGGAAGAACTGTGAGAGGAGGGCGAAGGAAGAAGGAAGAAAGAAGAAAGAAGGAAAAAGGGGAGGGGAAGGAGGGAAATATGTAAAATCATGCTGATCATCACTGAGTGTGTGTTAACAGTGGGGAGGAATCCTAGAGATCTATCTTTTACAATCCTTGCACAAGATCCAACAGTGATGCAAATCATAATAGAATGCAAGTATTTAAATGGTGTCGGTGATGCTGGAAATACCTTGGGTAAACCTTGGAGGGAGGAGGATGAAGATTCAATTGATATTGATCTAGATAGCATGTGAGACGAGAGAGGCACCGTCTATTATGAAGGCGCCGTGCAATCAAGATTCAATGAACTCTATTACGTTGTGGATTTGATACTTCTCATTCAGTATCCAGTAAGCATGCAATAATCATGCATTTTATTAATGGCAGTAATATTAAACCATATTTCTCTCCAAATGCTTTCAAGTATTCATACATTAACTCTTTAATATAAAAACATGACAAAAGAGAAAACCCCACCTCAATAGAAAATTACATTTCATAAACATGAAAATTTCAAGGAAAACCCACTTTATTATAATTAATGGGAGCTTTATATAGAAAATACAGCATGAAACCGGTTTAATCGATACAGCTGTACATGATGTGGCTGTTTACAAAAATAATCTCTCTCTCTCTCTCTCGCTATCTCTCCCTCTTTCTCTCTCTCTCTCTCTCTCTGTTTCTCTGTTTGTGTGTGTGTGTCTTGCTATCTCTCTTGTCTTCTCTGTATGTGCCTCTGTTTCTCTAATTCTCTCTCTTTCTCTTCCTATCTTGTTTGCTCTCTCTCGTTTGCTCTCTCGTTTGCTCTCTCCTTTTCTCTCTCCTTTTCTCTCTCCTTTTCTCTCTCCTTTTCTCTCTCCTATTCACTCCTCCCACCACCTTGTTGAAGATGATAATCCCATCTTGAAATTTGTCTCTCTCCTGATACAAATCTTAATCATGTAACTCTGTCTGAAGAAAAAAAATGCCATAAAATCATAACAATTTTGATAAAAGAGAAACAATAAAAATACCACAAAACTACATCCCCCAGCAGTGGTAAACCCAAATCTAATCAATGTTGTTATGATAAATGGCATAACATTTCATTCATATTCAGTAATAATAACATTAAAAACCGCTGGCTTAAACAGAAAATAATCTTCTGCTCATCTTTTTTTTGTGTTATTGCCAATGTTATCTGTTAGTGATCTTTAAACAGTGTCAAAGTTTTGCAGTGACATTTTCAATGGCCTCCAAAAATAAATAAATAAATAATTGATTAAAAAATAATTCAAAAAAAATTGAGACTCAAATGTTGAATGCAAGTTGAAGGTAAAGTTGTTTCATTTTTTTATATTGATTTTGTTGTTGTTTTCTGTACAGTACAGCAATAAATGTCAAATGTGTTTTTTAAAAGAAATTTAAGAAAAAAAAACATTTGGAAATACTGGGTGAACATTAAAAAGCTGTAGCTAAATGCTAAAACTAAACATTTTGGAGGTACATATTTTGTGTTGAGATTAAAATTTTCAAACACGCATGGAAATACTTTATCAGAGAAACTAGATGGCTGTAGTACGTAGACAGCATTAAATAAATGTATATCTAGGTCAAATTTAAGTTAGTATTTACCTTCCCACTTTTTCATTTTTCAAGTCAGGATTACAAAATATTCTGATTTTTTCAAAAGAAAAACTGAGGTTTTATGTATCATCCGTGACTGAATGCTAACATCTCAAATATTCCTAATTCCTTGTGAGGAACCATAAATGTACAAAATGAACAGGATTCAAGGATGTCTGTACAGCACATCCACATGTACATTGTACATATCGTAGGCCTACATGTTCCAATTTCACTTTGTAATGTGACCTTTAATACCGATTATTCTTTTTTGTATTACATTCTGTTATCAATTGTTGAGCTTTGCTTTCAAATACCCTACATGTGTATCTTTTTTGTATTTAAACAATTTTATTGAACTAAACAAACAGCAAAGTTATACAATCACATGATATACATACACTGTATCAATAACGACACTGTAATGCGTGTTCATAAAGCACATAATACTGTCTTTATACAAAGTATTGGGTTGGGGAAGATAAAGTGTATTTATTTATCTATAAATTCTTTCTATGGGCAAGTCATATTTCAATAAATTATATTCACTACAATATATATTTGATACAATAGATCTTATTTGTGTGTGAAATTGAATACCATGTCAAATGATACACACACAGAATATATGAGTTGCACATGTAATAGTTGAAGGAAACACGTGTTCATAGTTTGCATTCTACTTTAATATAATTCAATACAACGATAGAATTGGAATGTAAATCAAATTTCTTTCTGTTCAATTTGCAAATGAGTTACAGAAATATCACAGCACTCTCATACAAATGATAACATGTATATTGGCTGTTCAGAACCAAAAGGGCATTATTTACGTGTATATTAACGCCCTTTTAGCTCCAAACAGATGATATACATGTACATACACACAGTACATGTACTACATACAGAATAGTATTTATGAATCCATAATCTCATAAAGAATCTCTCTCCCAGACGTAAAAATCCAATAAACCTTACCTATCTCCTCTTAAGAGACCAGGAAGAAAATAGCCCTGCTGCGAGTGTTTTGTTATGATCCAATTTGTTTCCAATATAAGCGGACACTTGTTGTCTGGATCCCCGTAAAGCCGCTATCATGGGTAGGAGTGTCGACCAGCCAGCCGACGCATCATCGTAACAAGCGATGGATGCACGTCTATCGCACAAACCGCCAGATGCTATCTGTTGAGTGTTTTACCGTTTCTGTGCAATTTTGGGGCAAGTTATCAATGGAAAATGTCACAAATGACAAATGTAGAGTCGACTATTTTGCAAAATACACACAGAACTGCAAGAGATGAGCGGTATATTCATGTAGAGAGTCTAAAAGGAGAGATTTTTATTAGCTATGGCAAAAACATACAATCATTTGAGTCCAAGGTTGGCTGTCTGCATGCACAGAAAACACCGCTCGTTGGCTAAGATAGCTAGCAGTAGATAGCACATACACACAGATGTAGTACAGTAGCTTTGCTTGCTGGCATTATGCTTGCATCTATCTGCGTCAGAGAGCGTGCACACACTGAGTGTGGGGCCTCTGTTGGGTGGTTAGGCACATAGCATTTCACACTCTCTCCCATTCTCCCTCTCTCATTCTCTCTTGTTCTCTACATCTCACTCCATCTCTCTCTCTCTGACACACACACATGCACACATATTCATACATAGGCGTCTTGCTTTCTCTCCAACTCTCCTTCACTCTCTTTTCTCTCACTATATACACATCTAGCATCTCGCACTCTATCTCTCTCTTTCACTCTCTACCCCCCCCCCCCTCTCTCTCTCTCTCTCTCTCTCTCTCACGTACACACACTCGTACATATAGAAATTGCAGCAGTGCTCTATGAGGAAGCTTCCGTAATATTCTAAAACCGTGTGCGTAACGTAATGCACTTAGGTCGCTCCAATACATCAAATTAATGCACGGGGTCGAGTGTGCTGCTTGCAGTGTGGGCGAGTAGTGCAGGCAGAAATGTGTATGTTCACACAGGGTCACATGCGTGCGGAATACCAAATCAGAAGGACATTTATATTGAATATAATATACATGTGCGTGTGTTCACATGGGGGAAACGTAGGTGTAATGTGCGTCAGAAGCACTTTGGATAATAAATAAAGTATGACTACTGAAACTAACATACATGTACAGTGTATAAGTTTGCTCATGTAATGTTCTGTTCTTCATTTCTTCTAATATAATAACAGCATTTTGCTCTTTGGTAGTAGACCTAGTGTTTTTATTTCATGAAAAGCAGAAGTAGGTGCATGGTTGCTGAATTAAAGATACATTAATTATCAAATGAATATTCATAAACTGCCTTGGTTATAGTGATCCTACCTTTATTTATTACTAGTACATGTAGTAATACTAATACTAATTTCGTTTATTTCAAGAAACCTCATCAGCATCAATGCTGTCTTCCTGAGGGCCCTGCAATTATTGTTACCCAGCAACGTGCTGCCAGGTACCCATCTAAACCTGGGTTGAGAGTGGCAAATGTGGATTAATGCCCTGCCAAAGGACATAAGTGCCGGGCTGAGATAATAAACCACTATACCACAACACCCCCACTGGTATCTAACCTATTAAACAGAAACCTGTACACCTGAGAAACATGAATATTCATGACTTGCCTTCATTACATTGCAAACGTAGAGATCCCACTTAGGAAACATGAATTGATTTCTGGCGAAGGATCAATTCTGACCTTAGCTTTCAAGGTGCTTCCGATGAGTCACCCTCAAATCAAAGGCAATCGTGAGAGATAAGGTGACATTTCATGCTGCAATAGGAAATATAATTCATTCTAGCCATGGGGGGAGGTACACAAGTGGAGGGGGGGGGGGTCAAACAGATTGTGTCCCCCCCCCCCCACCCCCTCCTCCATTCATCTTCGGACCATAAAGACAACTGAATAATATATTAAATTGTTTTTCTTTGGTTTTTAAAGGTATTACATGTATGTCCCATTTGCAGGCCCAAAAAATGAAAAGATTAAATTCCAACGGCACTTGAAAGATAATACTTATTTAAAACTCCCCTTAAAAAAAAGTGGGCTTGAAAATGTCTTTAAGTGGGAAAATAAAGACTAATAGTTGTCGAATCGACTTGCGAGCTATAGATCCAGTAAGTAATAGTCTGATTTTCAAACCATTGTACCAAACGGTCATACCTTTTATGCTGCGCAAAGATTCAATCAGTTTAATTTTGGCCATTACAAGAAGTGGGTTATTAATGTAGACAAATGCTCATGTACCCTTTACAGCTCATTTTATGTATGTTATTACCAAAGAAGAAAAAAGGCCAGTCAGTCACTCAATAGTGTCTGACAGTGAAGTCTAGAAAATCTTTAACTCATATACACCTTTCTGGCTTCAAACAGACGATATGAAAAATAAAACTTGTGAGAAGATGATTTTGAGTAGATCTACATGTGCACTGTTGATAAGATATTACAGTTTGCTTTTCTTGCACAGACTTTGACTGATCTGTAACAAGGGGGTGGGGAACTTAAAGCCTGTGAGAAAGACTATCCTACACAGAATGAGAAGGAGACGATGAATATAACCATAGGTAGTCTGCAATAATCCAGACTCTATAAACTTGTGATAATAAGACGGCTTACGGTGGAGCCAGTTTTATAATTTGGTAATCTTGTCAATGGGGTACTTGCTCGGTTAATATGGAAGCCTTGAGGCTTGAGGGGTAAGTACCATACTTAAGGAGGATATAGGATTTTGTAACAAAGTTTGAAATTTGATTCTTTGCCCCCACTGCATGCAATGACTAAGTGCATGTCCACTCTAACAGATTGTCCATTTTGAATCTTCTCTTGAAGCTAGCTCTTTGTTTGGTCAAAAATATGCTCTATCACTCCCCCCCCCCCCCTCCACTCTCTCTCTCTTTCTCATTCTAATTCATTCCCTTTCTTTCTTGTCCCATGCTATATAATACATGTATGTACCTGCAAAACTCACAGCCCCTTTCTCTCTCTCTCTCTCTCTCTCTCTCTCTATTTCTCTCTCTCTATTTCTCTCTCTCTCCCCTTTCTCTCTCTCTCTCTCTTTCTCTCTCTCTCTCTGGGTAGTCTGCAGGCACAGACCCTAATTTGACACTTTATCAACAAATCATTGTGCCTTGAGAGAGTCTAGCCCAGCTACCTACTGGTTGTAGACCCTAATTTGACACTTTATCAACAAATCATTGTGCCTTGAGAGAAGTCTAGCCCAGCTACCTACTGGTTGTGTCAGGAGCAGCTTCAGTACATGGCCTATGGTAGTCTTATAGTGCAGACTCACTTTTACGACTGACCAGGGTTTGTGCTTGCAGACTACTCTCTGGGTATGCATGCTAGGAAAATATCCCCCCCCCCCCCAAAAAAAAAAAAAAAAACACATTGCGGTACAAGTGATAACCATGTGAAATAAGGATGATAAAACGATGAGTGTTTACAAAGATGATACCGAAGAAGAACACAAGTTATTTTGCAATTTTGTTTGTATGGCTACGAGCAATATATATTTGATTAATGCTGATGTAAAATACCAAAGCCATCAATGGTATGAAAAAGGCTCAAACCGTATTTTTCCTGACCTCCTCAAACTAAATGAGCTCATTTCCTCTCAATAAAGACTTGACCTTTCTGAAATCAATACCTAACATAAAACACCTTTTATTGAAGGCTACTTTCCCTTTAAATTGGTACGCTTTGTTCACAATTGACCTTCAATGGCCATCAATGGCCATCAATGGCTTTTACGGTATAAATTGTCCTTTCTGAGATAAAAAAGAAAAAGAAAGCTGGACCAAGATACATCTATAAAACAGACTTGAACATTTCATGCAAATTGATCATTTCTGAATATATTGACAGAGAAAACATAATCATATTCTGTTTACATTGATGTATATTTCATATGTATTGTAATTTATATGTTTTTTTGTAATTTCTTGTTTTGTTTAATATGTAATTGTTTATCATGGTATTCTGTTTGTTACAGCGGTGGTAAGTGCTTTATAAGCACCGTTTTTTTAAAATTCAATTTCATTATTTTTGGTTTTTATTAAAGTTCATATCTACAGATGATTTCCTGTTTGGGAAGATGCTTTCAACTCATTACAGTTTGTGACAGTACCTTCTACTCCGGCCCCTGGACCTAAGCCATGGAATAGCCTTCGACAATCTATCAGAAGTGCTGTCAGCCCTCAAGACTTTCCTGTTCCCAGCTACGACATCATCTCAAGAATAATAAAGTGGACAAGAGGCACGTCTTCATCATCTCGAGATTGCCAAATAGCCCGCTATTTCTGATTTGGAAAATAATCCCGAAGTTACAAATTACAATATTTTGCAAACTATCCCAAGATTTCTTGGGATGCCAATCCCGACCAAATATCCCGCCAATTGCAACTTCGGGCTGATGAAGACGCAAATTAGCTGGATAGTTTGCAATCGAAATAGTTCAAATATTTGGCAATCTCGAGCTAGTGAGGACAGACCTAAGGACTAATGGAAAATAATCTTAATTTGAAACACTGACCCAGAACGTTGAACTGGTGAGACAGCGTAGAGAAGGAGCCACGAGCGCCCATCAGAGACAGAGGCGGCCAGTACCAGCGCAACCCAAGAAGCCATCATCATCATCTTTATGTAGAATAGACAGAGTGTGAACCAAGGATTCTTCCTTAAATCTTCCCTACTCTTGCTCACTTATTTACTTACTCACTCACCTCCCCACCCACACTGGAGATAGTTGTAATCAAGAGTTTTGTTTCGAGTTTCTAAGGCCCAGCCCAATCTCACTTCGATTAGTTTTTTGAAGAACAACAGAATTTTATATGAACATTCAAACATGTAAAAATCTTAATAATAATAATAATAATACTCAGTTCTTTTATAGCGCATAACACATTACAGGATAGCATGTCCCTATGCGCTTAACGATCTTAATGATTGAGGATCTGATTAGTTGTGTGATTAATAAAATCTAGATGTTAGGGGATTTCAGCTCAGAATTGCAGTAACGTCACACCAGTAGTGCCATTGTCTACGATTTGAAGCTGATTCGCTATTAATTCTGACTAGAATTATAAAGCTTAAAGGCACAATAACTCTTGTTGATAGTATTCTTAACATTATTTACAATTGAGATCTCTGTTCGCTCAAGAGATTTTTAGCGATATTTTCAGCGTTTCTTGTTTGCGTTTGTAAACATGTTTCTTTTTACGACCTACAAAAAAATCGCCTTGAACGCAACCGTGTTTCAAACTAAACGTCTTTGAAAAACGGGTTTCTAGGGTGAAAAAGTGTTGTTTGAACGCATCCTAAGATACATCTTCTGATCATCAAGCATTGGTCATTTTGAGTCTGCAGGTCAAGGTAAACAAACAAATCCAGAATATATACATAGCGTATCTGTGTATGATAGTAAACCTCATTCTCAATTCTTTCCAGCAGATATTGTATGCATCGATGTATCATCGCCACCACCGCAGAAAATATATGGTGATCGTAATCACACACCGTTTGATAGTATACATCAAAGAGCTGATAATGTGTGAAATGAAAGTGTCACCTTGCCTGCTGTACCCATTGCCACCTGCTACAGACCTCCGTGTAGCCAATTTGACCATCGTTCCTAGCTCCTATAAATCAAACTCTCCACGGACTCGTTTGACCCATTTTCAAATGCAATTATTCTTGCCGTTTCCAGGGAGCGAACTCACAAACAGCGCTTTGGAGAGCGTGCGAGCCACGACAGCGTCATTGAGCGAGTTGCATGCATGATTTGTGTGACCGTGTTGCGAGGCTCGTTTTTTAAATTGCGACAGGAGCAGGGAGATGTGAGTAAATTGGTACAGATGAGATTGAGAGAGAGAGAGAAAGAGAAAGAGGGGGGGGGGGTTTAAGAGGAAAGAATGGGAGGGAGAGACAGTTAAAGATAGGGAGAGAAAATGAGAGACAATGAAAATGAATTGAAAAAGAATGACTAGGGGAAGCAAGGACAGAAAAAACAACAACAATATGATAGAGGAATTGAGAGAGATAGAGAGAGATATATATATATAGAGAGAGAGAGAGAGAGAGAGAGAGAGAGAGAGAAAGAGAGAGAGAGAGAGAGAGAGAGAGAGAGAGAGAGAAAGAGAGAGAAAGAGAGAGAGAGAGAGAGAGAGAGAAAAAAAACACTGATAGAGATATGGAGAAATAGAGACATAAACAAAGAAAATGAGATGAATTACAACGTAGGGAGGAGACAGAAAATGAATGGAGAAAGGGGGTAAAAGAGAGAATAGAGAGATGAAAGTAGTGCTGTAGTCAAACGTTTAACCGTCCGGTATCCGACCGCCCATGGCGGATTCCGTTTTCAATTGGACGGTTTCGTTTTCCCGTTTTTTTTTTTTTATATATTTTTTTTTATTTTTTATTTTTTATTTTTTTTATTTTTTTTTTAATTTTTTTTTTTTTTAGAGTTTCGATTTATGCCCCTCCACCTGGCACTATGTCTGGCAATGTCTCCCAGCTCAGTAATCTGTGTGTTGACTCACCACTCTGAAACTAGAACAACACTTCAATTTGTCTGTCATCTTGGTTTGAAAGTAATCTTTGTAATAGATCTCAATATGTATTTTATAATAATAATTCATCCAACTTTTACACACCGCGTATACCACAAGGTTCTATCCTAAGTTCTCTACTGTTTTTAATGTACATTAATGATCTTACAATTCTTCTAAAAACGACATTTTTACTATTTGTGACAAGTTCACAAGCACAAATCGTTTAACCGAAAACCGTCCGGTTTTGACTGGCGGTTAAACGGAATTGGAGATATCCGTGATGTTACACCACTAGATGAAAGAAAAGGCAACGACAATTTAAAGACGGAGAGAGAGAGAGAGAGAGAGAGAGTGAAATGTTGAGAAAGATATGACAGCAGACAAATAGAAAGGTAAAAAGACAGAGGGGCAGACAAACAGAGATAATAAAAATACAGATGGAGAGAGTTTAAGAAAAATGCATAGACAACCCCAAAATAATGAGAAAGACAGAGAAAAAATAATTGAGAGAAAGAGAAATAATGGGAAAAGAGCGAGAGAGGTGAGGAGAGCCAGACAGAAAACACATTCATAATGGATCACTTAAGACTCGTCGTTATTGTGGGCGCTAATGATATTACTTTGGGACTAATGCAACAATAACATGGCTGGAATGTATTAAGTGACGCACTAGAAACAAAATGTAGGCAATTGGTATATGAGTATAGGGTCAAAGCTTTTATCTCTGCCGCTAGTACTTATTAAAATCCTACTAAGAATACAATGCACGCTGACATTCTAATTACTTGACATGTCATACATACAATAATTAGGACTGAAATGTACATGTTATGTATGTGCATGCATACCTTGCGATACTACAGCACCAAGCAGGCAACTACCAGTAATAAAATGAAATACGCTTTTGAGGGTTGTATATAACAGATACTTGTGCAACAAATTGCTAGGTAAAAACAATCCTTTATATGAAGCATTGCTATTTCTAATGAAATAAGTGTGAATAATAACCCATTCATTTTCTCCTTTGCATAGACAAGAAGTCAACCTACTGTTTTGGAGATGTGCACCATGTGAGTGCATACACTTATGGTATTACATGTAGCATCAACTATCCTACTCAACAAAATGTGTTAAGTGTTTTACCAAGTGTGTATTTAAACTGCAATCTCTTTGTAAAAATAATATCTGAAGTTCATGTATCTTACATGAAACTACAACAAGAGCAAAAATTGTTCTGGTGATTGGTAAACTTTAAAGAAAACATAAATAGATATAGATGAATAAACAAATAATCACATAAATAAATAAGTAAACAAATGAATGAATAACAAACAAAACAAAAACAACTGATCACTGTTAGTTTGGAATTAGTTTCTGTGAGAGATCATTTTCCAATATCCTCGGGACTCAAGATTAGCGTTAATAACATGCACCACGGTCGGTATGCATGTAAGAAGAGAAGGTTGGAGGAGACATGTATGTATGCAGAGATGAGGCAGGGATGAGGCAGGGATGAAGATAGCCTAAAATCAATCTTAGGCTTTACTAATGAAATCAGGCACAGTGTGGAAATTAATTTTCAACAAGGATGCGCCCCGGTGAGGGTAGAAGGGGGAAAATATACAGTGTTCATGTTAAAAAGAGATGGAGACGGAGGGGAGAGAGTGAGAGGGACAGAAGGGGGGGGGGAGGGGGGAGAGAGATGGAGGGAGGGAGGGGAGAGAGTGAGAGAGAATGGGAGGGAGAGGGGAGAGATGGAGGAGAGAAAGAGAGAGAGAGAGAGAGAGATGGAGAAAGAGAGAATGTAGAGATGGAGAGGGGAAAAGAGGGAGAGAGAGAGAGGGAGGGTGGAGAGATGGAAGGAGGGAGGGGGAGAGAAGAGAAAGAGAGAGAGAGATTGAGAAAGAGAGGGAATATAAAGTTTGAGAGGGGAAAAGAGGGAGGGAGGGAATAGAGAGAGAGGGAGAGTGATATACATTTATAGATGGCAGTAAAAGATATTAGAAATTTATACAAAGAAAGAAAAAACAGAAAACAGAAAATACATGACATAAAGGACAAGAGAGACAGAATGGAATAATCAGAGGAACAGAGAAAGAGAGAAAGAGAGAGAGAGCAAAAGGGTAAAGAGGGAGAGAGAAAGAAGGGCGGAGTGAGATATAGACATCAGAGAAACATATACGTTAATGAAAACATGATTCTTATACTTTTCAATATCTTGCCAACATAAAGATTTTAATGCTCATTCTCCCTTTTTTCAAACTCATGACGGTAAATGACAAACAAAATAGGCATAAATTAAGTCATAAAAATTTGTTATTTACTTTGCTAATGCATCTGGGCATTGTTACATAAAGTGTAATGTCTCCCCACAATTAAATGTATCTCCTTTAATTGTACATTTGTATCTATACAAATATAGTATGACTTCACATGATAGATAGATGTACTGCATGGTGAGATACAATCAATTCCAGCAAAAATACAGAGAAATTGCATTTCTAGAATTGATTTTTGTAAGTCAGATTTGTATGTTACAGGGCCCTTGTGTATATTGTATTGGTCTCTAGCTGATGAGTCAACAGGCTCAACAAAAAGATCAAAAATAAAAGTCAAGAGTACAGGCCCATTTACAACAACTTTGTAAATACATCACGTCTATCTCCTGAATTCACTGCTCATCTAGCGGTCACTAACGATAGAGCCATCATTCGCTGACCATCGTAGCTGATGGACACCTCCCGTCAGGATGATGGATGGTTGATGCCATGCACCATTTAGAACAACTGACCTCTACATGCTAATTGAAAAGTAATGGACAGTCAAGAACTGATCGGCACCGGCCGTGGACGCGTAGCCAGCCAGGCGATTTTTGCAATCCTTTCAATAATGAATTGGTCTTCTCTCTTTTATGAAGATTTGAATTATATTGAGATTAATCCTGTACCCCTGACCTAATGGAGCTACTTAATTATTTAACTATTTATTTGATTGTTTTCTTTATTTTCAATACAAGGCTGGCTTGTACACTGCTTTTACAAAGGGGCCTTGAAGATGAGAAATTCTAGGAAAACTAACTACGCTGTAATTGCATCTGATATTAACTCATTAGAAAGCTAGACCAATATGGTACAGTTATCTTGGGCAATCACAATGGCAATTGGATCAAGGAGTGCTTCAATCTTTATAATTCATTATTCATTAATTTATTCATTGTTAATTAATTATTCATTCATTGACATTCTCTTAATGTTTGTTTACTTATATTCACATTGTTATATTTTTTGTGAATTGCCAAATATATAATAAATAAATTGTCTGGTTTAGAGGCAAAATTGCATGCTGACTTACTACCCCCCAAAATATCTATATAATGCAAAATTACACTCTGAAAGTTTAAATAACACATATACACTCCTTTACTGGGGACATTTCTTCCATGATATTCTTTAAAAGTGACATAAAAAGAATGAGAAAACTTACAAATGATTGTTCATATTGGCCAGAAGTCAGGACTCAACCTTCTCTTTAAGTGGAAGTGGGTGAAAGTGCACGCTACCTGGGCTTGATCCAATGGAGAAATTAAAAGAAGCAAACCCACTGAAAATTGATTGAGCTTGCTCAGCGACCGGGAGTAATAACTCCATGTGATGCGGGAAGAGGGTAGCAAGCGGATTAGACCTTGAAGGTCACAGCAATGTTGAGGGTGTATTACCACAACAAATAAATGTTTGCCTTTAAATACATGTACATCAGCTACTATGAAAATTCATGTACATGTATGCCATGGATAGCAATTGGTATTTTATGCATGCATTGTTCATAAACAGTATAGAAATTTTAAAGCAGCTTTAATTTTTTACTGCCCTAAAAAACAGTAGATGTACATGTATATCATTTATGAATACAACTGTTGTTGCGCATTGGCCTCACCCAGACTTTTTGATATTTTCTCTTCCGAAAATACTGCGGCCTTTACGCCAGCAAATACGATAATTAAAATCTAAATTCATTATACCTGTTCTTATAACATGCAACTATCAATATATCAAATGAGTGTTTATATGAAATGGAAAGTACAAGTCCACACAGTCGCACAATGGTAATAATAGAGATGGATACAAAATTATTGCATGATAAAATGAATGAAATGCATTAGGCAGTACCCCTGTACAGGTGTTTATATTCCCTGACCACCTGCTCTCCATTGATCTTTAGGTCAGAGATGAGCAGGCGACTACAAAAATCTTGATGAGCTTGAATTTTTTCCCCCTCTTCTTGCCGATATAAAGGTCATTTACACTGGGAGCAAAAACAGTGATTTTCTCTCCCATTCCAAAGTTTTGCTGGTAGTTATTACAAGTAGGCAAGTAATAGGCAACTACTCATGAACGCTACAGAAAACCCACCTCTAGAGTGTAGTTGTTATTATAAACCCTAGCCGGAACTCCGCTGGTTTTCGTAATGTAGCAGGTCGCTCTTATAGCATTTTTCACTCCATATGTCACAGGAGTAGCAAAACAAGTCACACATACTCACTACTCACCAAAAAACCTTGGCTGGTGTTCAATTCAATACTTTGTTCAAGTGAAACTTGAACTTATCATTTGGCTTAGCTAAGTAAATTGTCTTAACTCGTAAATCAGATCATATTTAAGCAATTTACTTTCCCAAGTAGACTTTATGGCAAAAAACTTACCGATTATAAGCAATGAATACCGGCCCTGAATGTTTTGACAGCAAGCAACACTTATAGTTTTATACAGGTTTTTCCAGTTGTGTTAATTGTAGTTGAAAACTTAGTGGTTTTTCACATTGGAGGTTATTTTTTGTATAATGTGAATGAGTCCTTTGATGAGCTGATTCTAGAATAAAGATTGATCGTGACATCCTCATCTGGCGCCAAAGTGGCAGTTGGTCTGTCTCGCAATACAATTTGTTTTGGTGCTTCACAATTAAAAAGAGATAGTCGATTGGTGAAATAAAGTTTCCTAAATTAATTGTTTGTACAGTTTCATTTCCATAGTTACATTTGTAGCTTGCACAACAGGTACAGTGTACATGCATGTAGATACAGTGTAAATGCAACAAACTGCTATAATGTCAAATTATTGACTGAAATACAATTAATAACTTTTTTAATATAGTATTTGTAATCAGAATTGTAACAATATTACAATCTAAATTATTCTAAACAGAAATAGGGTTAATACATGTATGTTGATCTAGACTCACTTCATTCAAATCCATGCATTCCGGAAAATTGTAAAGGTGTACCACCTCCTGAAATAATAACTGTGATTGTCTGTTCCTCAAAACTTTCCTTCATATTATCTCTACTTCTTTGCATTTACCGGAAAACAGCTTTTTTGTATCTTACATTCCAAATTTTAGCTTCCGATTCCTGATTTAATAGTGCAGGGACCTGTTTCACAAAGCCTTTTTTCAATGACAAATGATAGAAATCAGTGGCAAATCTGCTGATAACCAATCAGAAGCAACAATTTCAGTAGCTTATAACAAAACTGTCATGAAAAGTTTTGTGAAACAGGGGCCTTAATTGAGCTGCAGGATCATAACAGATGGATTGATCAAAGGGAAATTTTTAATAAAATGTTTTAAAAAGCTTGTCTATTTTTCACTTTTCTTTAAAAATTGTGAAATGTGAAGAGATATTGTGTGCATAAAAACTGGCCAGAAAGTAGTCTGCTGCACGACCCCTGAATAATTATTGACACATCCCCAACCACCACATGCATAATGCAGGGGGGTATTCAGAGCAATGCATGCGCTTGGTATGGACGATGTTTACACAGGCTAGCCCCAGACACACATAGCATACAGCATGATATCGACATCAAATCAATCCTTCAGGCAAGCTCCATATACCCCTATTACACGGTGTGATATCACCATCGGTATTGTGCAATTGTTTCAATTTATTCAGACTGATTTTCACTCAATGAACATGAATACAATGTAGCTCTGAAATTTTATACTGAAGTTGCATTTGATAGAAAATGGAGATGTATATGGGCATCATGTTTTAGCTCTTTTGTAGCAAATGTACTATGAATTCAATTTAACACATAATACTAAATACTATCAATGACATGAAATATGTTCAATTCGATTCAATTGAGTTTAGTATATTTATAAGATAGACATAAAAAACACCAAAGTAGGCGGATATGTGTCATACAGATTCAGTACCTAAGATCGGCTGTAAATTTGAGGAATTTTGAAATATTTCGCGTTGAAAAGACACTGTAGCGTTTCCATACAATCCACACATGCATGTACATGTACATGTGTTTGCATGAAGAAAAAAAACAGGGTTGTTCAAATTTCAAACACAAAATACATTCTGTACACATTGTTGTAAACTGTCAACTTGTTTCAAAGTTGTTTTTTTTTCCTTCTTTCTAATAAACTCAATTTTTTATTTTCTTCTTTAATACAATGGAGTATGTTCACATCTTCAGCTGATGTTGAAAACATTTCATTCAGAATATAATTGATAACATAAGGGAATTCTCTACCATCTTTATCTTTCCTAACATGAAAGGTATAGTGGTCTTTCTACAAAGGTTTTTTTCTTGGACAGGAGAGATTTTTCTTTTTTTTCTCAAGTGCAACATGAGCATTGATTTCAAGTGGAATCGGCACCTCACAAATCTCTCATTTATTATTATTATTATTAATATTACATGTTTATTGCATGTAATTCTTGCAATAAATTCCGACTAGCAAACAATATCCCCCTGGTTGGGTCGAGTACCATCTGATCTGACGTACATAAGGTCCCAGGGGGGCCCTTCCTACCCATAATTCATGTTTCTACAACATAGCCGCTCATAAGATATTGAAGGCTCGGCTCGGCCTCAGCCTTGCATGTGCATGTATGTGCATACATTGGCCCAGCTATAAAACTTGGTGCACAAGTGGACTGGCACGACTGTAGACCTATACTCTTGCTTGCCAATGTGGAAATGTGGAAGTACAAATATTGTAGCTCTAAGAACATATTCAGCCTATCTAATAAGCCAGTTCAGACTTCAGAGTGATGTATGTATTGATAAGCAGAGCAGATCAAGTTCATTGTACAGACTAAAACAAACAGGGAGCAATACTGGATAGGTTCTTATGAAATGTATTTATTTTTATTATTATTTATTTATTCATAAATGCTTTAATGATGCAGCCTTTGATACATACAGTAGGTGAAAGAATTTTTTTGAAAGGGGGAAACAAAATTTTCTAATTCATCAAGAAATCTCCATTCTCCGTCAAATTGGGAGCGATGGTCTAAAATGGCTAAAGTGGGACATTTGAACATGTACCTTTCCATGTTTGTTTGTTTGTTTGTTTCTTCTGTGACATCTAGAACTGGTTTATCATTTTAGAATCATATGAAAATGGGGGCATATGATTTTGTAAGGTGCATAAAGAATTGATATCATTCATTTTAAACACATAATAATCTGTGTCTTTTTTTGTTCTTTTTTTGGCAGTGGTTTATTATATGAGGTGATACTGAACTGGTCTATTATTTTAAAAGCAGATTAAATGGGGAGCATATGATTCTATATGATGCTTATTGAATCTGTATCATTCATTTACTCCTTTAAATAAAATTCTTTTCTTTTTGCATAGGTTTAAAAAAAAAAAAAAAAAAAAAATCAAGATTTATTAATTCCATTCAATAAAAAAACATATACATACAACTGTATATATAAAATATATTACAAGTGTAAAAAAGATCACTGTTCAATACATTTAAAGTTAAAGAAATCAAATAGAATTTGGGTCACTGCAAAAGTTCAAATAAATTTGAACTTGTCAAGGCTGTGCCAAAGGTTTGAATTAAAATATTTTTGCAATGGATAACTATACTTTTTATGGGGTGATATCTAAAATCTGAGCGAGTCTTTACTATGTATATATTGCAATGCTGGTTCTGTGCTTGCAGACTGGAAAGACTGATGATCATGGTAGTCAAGGGTATGATTCATCATCATACCTCCAGGTCATGTTGATCATCATCATCACTTACAAAGGACCGCATCTATGCAAATTAGCCCTGTCAGATGTGCTTAATGGTAAATGAACATTAGTGGGATGTATCCTTTATGCCTTGCAAACAATGCCTCCATTTGAGAGATTCTGTTACACAAAGACATGAATTCATAAATCCCTAATACTGTCGGGCCGTGTTTATCAGCATCACTTAGAAAGGAGATAACATATTAAAAGCTAGCTTCATCTGTGCCTCGTCTTACAATGAGATGATATCAATGGCAACTATGTACATAAAAGAAAGGAGACAGCAAATTTGCGATTGATTGGAGGACTTGCGATTGATTTGGATCAATCGTAACACTTTGTAAGACGGGACCCTGATGTGCATACTGGTAATACAGTACCTCAGACATTTAATAATAATAATACATGTAGGCATTTATATAGCGCCGTCTATCTAGACGATTCTATTCCGAGGCGCACAAGAAAATAGGACGTGTAAAAGTATGTGTACATCGTATGTCATTGTTAATGCGTCAATGAAAGAGATTTGGTAGCTCAGGGACATGTACAGATGTATTCGTACTAAGACAATTACAAACTGGTCCGTCACTTTGAAAGCAGATGAAATGGGGAGCATATGATTGTGTAAGATGCTTAAATAGAATCTGTATCATTCTTTTACACATAAAAATTGTGGCCTTTTTGTTTTCATTCTTAAAGAATCTGTATCTGTGGGTTGGAAAAATTTATAGAACATTCATACAGTGCATGGCTGGAGGCTCAGGTGAGGTACATGTACATGTATCTATAAAGTTGCATTCTATGTATAGTAAACCATTGCCTATGAGAACCAAGCACTTCCTGTGTTAAGCCTATGGGGATAAGAGTATTCAGTGGATTAAGCTACATATTAACCCAATTTAAAATAGTTCACATTTTCCAGAGAAAATGACAATGGCTGAATTATGATATGATATGAAAGTTCTCTATGTGCACGCACATACATGTAGCACAAAAGAAAAAGGCAAAATATTATCTTCAAATAGATTTTCTTTTGAAGACACAAGCACTTCATTATATGTTTCCTTGTCTTCTTTTTTCCTACTGTACTTTGAACTACATGTAGTGTACAACATTACAATGTACAGTCAGTACATGTAGAAGCATGGGCGTAAATCTGTAATTGATACCTATTGTTCAGGGGGGGATGATCTATTCCTTCATCCCCCCCTGAACAATAGGTATTACGTAAGGATTGACGCCCATGCGTAGAAGTGATTTTTGTGAAGATTCTCAAAATGATTTGCTATCCTTACAGAAAAAGATGAATACAATACATCCATTCTAATATGCATGCAAATGAGCATGTACAGTACATGTACTTTAGGTTTTTTATTAAATAAATCAATTTGACTGATTGAACAAGATTTCAGTTTAAGTATATTTCTAATACTGGTAGTAAATTTCAGTCTTGCAAGGTAAATGCAGAATGATTTAAAACATTTTCTTCTAGTCCTTGAAGGACAAATCTGTACTAATCCATAAACCCTGTTCACAACAATTCCACTACATTCAATTAAGAACTTAAAATATATATATATTTTATTTTTACATAAAAAAGTAGAAAAACTTCATATCTAATGCTGATAACCTTTGAAAATATGCATGAAATGAAAATCATTGGCAGGTGCTTCCTATACCATTGAACTTATCCACAGCTACATGTAGCTCAACATTATCCACTTACAACTGTAATTCAAGTACTGTAAACGTGGTTATATTCGCAGTGCTTTGATTTTTGCGGATTTCGCGCTTAAGTGAGTGTCCACGAATATTAAAACCTCCCAAACATATAAGCATGAATTCTTATGCGTGTCTTGAACGGGCTGAATTGCTTGCAACGCGAATTTAAAAACCAGCAAATATGTTTTGGGGTTGCTCAGCGCAAAAAATTATCGCGCAAAATAACGGCGTTTACAGTACATGTACACTGTAAGCTCTAAGCATCACCTTTCAACTCAGTGCAATTGGTAGAGTACATGTTTGTACGATGGGGTGACCAAAGTTTGCAGAGATTATTGAAAATATTAGAAAATGTGATATTCGATCCATGATTTCTCATAGTCTGAACAAATTTATTCATTTGAATTTATAAGTTAATGGACGGCAAAGCTTTTGACTACAAATTGGTTAAACTAGAAAATTTATCCAGGATTCCAGAGATATTGCATTCTAAAAATTCGATCTCGGATCGGCGTGCACACTGCACGAAAACACAAAAACGTCAACCAGTCCTTACTTCAAGCATCGGTTAGACAGCTGATTTATCAAAAGATGTGATCCATCAAATATTAAAAGTAATTTCATAATTTGCAAGGCATAATATCACACAATCAGTTGGTACCACTTTTAACTACAGCCATTTTGAGGATATCTACTCTCAAAATGAAGATTTCCAGACCCTCATCAGTAAATTAATAATTTTCTGATCTTTTGTCAATATTTTCACACCCGATTCCAAAGAAAATTCTGTCCCTGGGTAATTTTATGTTCCTCTTTCCATTGGTGATATCCTAGTTTTGTATTTTTAAGAATTTTAAAGATAGCGAAGTTAAGGTCACGCACAAACTATGTATGGTCACACCACCATTCATGTAAACTGCATTGTTTTTACAGAATGGTAATTTAGTGCATGTAGGTACATGTATGTACATTGAGGCTGACAATGAACCTTTAGGCACTCTACATGTACATACCTGTATGCTTCATTCTACAAATAATACATGTTTGCTAGTGCATTCTTAGCGAATATGAGCTGCTAGTAGTCACAATAGGATACCTGTTGAGTTCATTGTCCATCTCATTGTGATTTTGTAAGACAATAAATCAAATATGAGCATAAAGTCAAGAAATTTGCTTTATCGGATGATATCACACCATGCAGTGCGTGCGCAGCCAAAAACATGTACAATGCGCGTCTTGGTGTGCGCATCATCTGAGGGGCATTTCACAAAGCCTTTTTTCAATGACAAATGACTAAAATCAGTGACAAATCTGCTGATAACCAATCAGAAGCAAGGATTTCAGTAGCTTATCAAAGAAACTGTAATTTGTCACTGATGACAAATTTTGTGAAACGGGGCCCAGATCATGCTTCATGAAATTATGTACATTACATCATGTCTGCAATTTGAACGCATCAAGATCAGAGATCAAGTGTGCTGCACAGATATTGTATAGCACTGCACACAATTTGCATAGCCGGGCGCAATGGGAAAAAATACAAGCACAAACGAGCGACTTGAATACAGGTTTGCCATTGGCTACATTCATGAACCCATCTTATAAAGGGCATCTCTCTCTCTCTCTCTCTCTCTCTCTCTCTATCTCTCTGTCCCTCACTCTCTGTCTCTCTCTCTGTCTCTGTCTCTCTATGCTATTTTTCTTTACATGAAGTCTACTTCATCCTTTTCTTCTATCTCTTCCTTCACAAACAGTATTTTTCCCCTTCTACACTGTAATTAATGTTTTCAATCATATATAGATATTTTACTTTTTCTACTGTTCATTATATTAATGGAAACAGAAAATACATTTTCATGTACTTTGCGAAAGACCACGTGTACTAGAATAGTACTCAAAATTTTCATCCTAAGGGCTGTTGTAAATATGCAATATTCAGAGACCTCATCATAACCATTGAATGAATATATAACTGAAGAGTATACACCAATTAGTTTTCGTCAAAACATTTGTTTAGGAAAGAGGTGAAGATATATTTTCTTTAATTGCAAACAAAATGTGCAGTTACATTATCCATCCTTTCCAAGATTTCAAGGCGTACAATTTCACATTTGCAGTTGTATGAGGACATGTGATTAGTGAAATACAAAACATATGTATAATTAATGAAAAATGATTAAGTTAAAAGTTTAATGTTTACAAGATCGCACACACCCTTGTGGAAAAAAGATGGATACACAAAACCAATATATTCAAGAATTATATCATCTATTATCATCAATTATCAAAACAGTATAGATCTGAGTTAAAACATTCAAGTGAAGATTCATACATGTACATGTATGTGAAACATCTGGAAATGGCTACAGAGTACATACTGCTTTCTGCATCTCAATATGCATTTACATTCACCACAATTACATTATGTTGTGCAATAAGGAAACATGAATAAATTATGTGAATTACCTGCATAGTGGCTCTTGTCCTGTCTTCACGTTCCTTCCTCAAAGCTTTGAGATCAGGGCACGACAAGGAGATATCGCTACTCGACTCATCCCCTAAATGCAGACTGATCCTTGCATCGCCACCAGAGGACGCTCTTGCACTTTGGCTCCTAGCTGCTGCCATTGCTCAGTGTGTTTGGAACACTCAGAAGCAAGGAAAGTCTGCAAAGGGGATATCAATATTAAAGTGACTCAGATTGTTGAAGATTAATGAAAAAACTGCGCAATTTTTGTATGCAATGTTACATATTATATTCCTTTTACTGTACTAAACCTCTTACATGCAAAAAATCCTGAAAAATTCTCAAACCACAAAGATATTTACAATGTATGGGTTTCTTTGAATGCGTCACTGTGCGACACCCTCTAACAGTAAATTCTCCCAACCTTTTTTGAATTTTCACAAATGTCTGGAATGGTATAGAGGTAATTCATTGCTTTCTAAAGATATACATACACCTCAAATGTAATTAAATTGTAATAATATACTTGGGAGAATTAAGGAATCGATCAAATCAGTTTTTACCAATTTTTATCATTAATAATGGTCTGTTTTCACGCAAACTTTCAGATTATCTTTAATTGTATACATCCAGTATTGAAGTCACTACCTTCTAGCACCATTTTCTCTCATCTGAACAATGTAACCAAGTCCCTTTGATATGTCCCTAAATTAACATGATAACATAATTATTTCATACGTTATGTTGTTGTTTATTAATTATGTTATTACATTTTATTTTAAATTAGTGACTGAATAAATTATTCAAAAATGTATTCATATGGACACTTGGCATTCTATACTTGGCCGGAGGATTAAACCATGGACTAAAGTTAGTCTGCTTTTGAGAATACCACCCAACTTAAATAGAGGACTGTAGAGGGTCCTCAAGGTACAGCATGCAGGTTCTTAAGGACAAGGTGTGAAAGGTGTGAAAGTCATTAGAAAAAAAATGTCCCCTGAAAAGCATAGCTTCAAATGCCTTCATATTCTGACTATGACAAGTGACAACTTATTAAATAATGAGGCCTGATACATCTTTATGTGTACAGTAATTGTTACTTAACCAGGACTGGGCCAATATTTTATAATTTTGATGACTCCAGAAGCTTGCAGTACACACCAATACTTATATGCTAGATGATCAACCTTTTCTGATTGATTCCACAACGTTTATTTCACAGTGCAATCGCGTGACCAGAACTCAACTTTGTCTGTTGTAAGCTACGCACCCAGGAAACACTCACAATGTGACAATTACATACCATCCCAATGGTCGGGTGCGAGCGCGAGCTCGTGTGAGATAAGATAGCGACTGTAATCTTAGTTTACAGTCGCTAGCTGAACACACGTGGTACGATATGCAATTGTATTGTGCTGCACTGCAGTTTGCTGTGAATCCTGTGAGAATTAGTGCATAGATCTAGATATTATAAGTCTGCATTTTTAGGAAAAATAATCAGAAAAAGATAGATCTAAGAAAATTGACACGAAACAGGTAACAAATATATTGACTTTTAAATCATAACCTTTATTTGGACATATTTTGATGAATATTTACTTCATTTTGGGTAGATCTCCACGCCGGAGTTACGTGTCAAATTTTGGATAGACTTCTGAACTAGCGCCGAAAAAGTTCTAACTAAGTTCTAGACTCTAGACTCTACTAACTTAACTTCAATTCAATGCCGTTGGGAATTCTGAGTTCGCTGAAACTGTGGGTTTCTAACTTTGGCTGAGAGTCGCTTAGCCGAGGCACAGAGCAATGCAAATGCATGGATAAGCCCCATGCCCATGGCAAATGGCTGGGCCTGAGCAATGGAACCAATGAATGAGAGGACGCCAGGCCAGAGTCATCGGGGAAGCCCTGGCCTGGCCGCGCCCCGTGACGGCTGCGGACCCCAAGCCCAAGGCACTTATCAGGTCCTACTCGACATTAATAGACCACAAAAATATAACTTGCACACGCCAGAAGGTACACTGGTCATTTGATATGTCAATAAAATCATGTTAAAATCGTATTTCATGCACTGAACTCACCCAAATTGAACAAATAGATGTACGAAGGCCGTTACTAAGAACGCTTTTTTTCCTTCAGGTTACAGACACAGTCGACAGTCGAAACCGGAAGTGTAAAAGGTCACAGGCGAGCTTGGCGCGCCGCTTCAATTCAATCCGCGCGCGACATCGACCACCAGCTAGCTAAACAAGTTGTAAATTGAGTAATGTGACACAAAAATGGACAACGAAACCAGCATGTATCTCGAAAATATAGAGGAGTATGTTCTTGATGAAGACAGAGTTGTGAGTATAGATTAATTAACAAACTTCTTTGTCCCAATACTGTGAATAAACTCCTGCGAAATGATTGAATATAGGTCTAGGTCTAAATCTAGTAGTTGTTACAACATGGTGATGGTTAAAACTTGATTGATGGTGTTTAATAACTGTAGATCTAGGCCTACATGTTTATTGCCGGGTTGGTATTGGTAGGAAGAATAGAAGAGTGGGGGAGGGGGAGAGGGGGGGGGGGGGGGGGTGGAGAGACACGAAAGTGATCTGTTTATTCAAACTGATCTCTCCCCCCCAAGTAACAATTGGACGTTTTCTGAACGTTCTAAAAAGGTTCCAAATTGGTTTCCTAAACGTTTTGTGAAAACGTTCTAAAGACGTCTATTTGTGGTAGGTTGAAAACGTTTTTTGGAACGTTCCAAATGGACGTTTTTTGAACGTTTTCTAAACGTTTTTAGAACCAATAAAAAACCTTTTATAGATTTGCTTTTAAGTGCAAGGACCTGCAGAAAACCTGTCGGACGTTTGGGACGTTTTAAGAACGTTTTAAGAACCTTAAAAACGTCCGGAAAACCTTTTAGGAACGTCTAGAACGTTTCCAGGACGTTTAAAGAACGTCTAGAATGTCCAAGAGAACCTTTTAAGAACGTGTAGAATGTACTGGAAACGTTTTGAAAACGTTCAGAAAACCTTTTAAGAACGTTCAGAACATCCTGGAAACGTTTGAGAACGTTCAGAAAACCTTTTAAGAACGTCTAGAACGTCCTGGAAACGTTTTTAAAACGTTCAGTAAGCCTTTTAAGAACGTCTAGAACGTCCTGGAAACGTTTTAAGAACGTTCAGAAAACCTTTTAAGAACGTCCAATATACAGTGAATTTTTAATAAACGCTAGGTCACACATGTATTTGATTGATTTTATGAATTTATTATCAAACATATTTACAAAATATGTACAAAGGCTTGGCAATACAGTACATCATGTATATTTGAAAAAGAGTATTGGTATTTCCCGAAGTGCCCCCGAAAGAACATACAATTCTAATATTCAGAATAAATTGTTTTTTGATCAATATCGGTTCACAAACGGCTGAAATATCCATAAATATATTTTTATTCAAAATATTAAAAATGCATGAAGACTACTTTGAAGAAAAAAAATCTGAATAGTTCTTTAAAAAGCAATGGATATAGATATTTAATTAGTATTTTAACAAAAATTAAATGCAGAAACTGAAAGTAACGGGTCATTTTGATAATAACAGGGGCTTTACTTGGCCGTTTGTAATTATTACTTTGCACCGTGATGGTGCAGGTTTTGGTTTTAAAGTTAAGTTTGACCAATACTAAACTATCCCTTTAAAACTATAGATACATAACACATGAACAATCTACAAATAAAACATAAGAAAATGATAGATGAGTTGAAGATATGCCTCATTAACTGGCAAATATGAATACTCATATAATTCACGGGTCTATGTCTCTATGAATATACAAGGCAAGATAAAAATGAATACTTTGAATAGTGTCAATAATTTGGCAGCACACATATAGCAACTTTGGTAACACACTTTATAAAAGCAATTTGAGTTATTTACAGAACCTGGCAATTCATGCCAAAAAGATGCCCCAGCAAATGATTAAGAAATCTTTCTACAATAAGTCTTGATCTTTGGTAAAACCAAATAGTGGATTTAATTTTTTGTGTACTATATCAAATTCAATGTGAATAAATTCACCAGAACCTTTTAACAAAATGTCACAAATTATCATTAAATACATGTGAATAACCGATTTAACTATGTGCCTCCACCCAGGATTAGCTTCATCATCCAGTGCAAAATATAACTATTCAAAAGAGTACATGTATTTACTTTCTCATCAACTTCTACAAGTGATAAAAATGTGACTATTTTAAGAAGTCACATTTCAAGTGAAAGTACGGCAAAAAAACACAAGGAAACTACACTCTTTTCAGCTCTACAAATTGGCAACAATGATGACACTAACTGTGAGTAGCTATCCATCAACTTTGTACTCAAAATTTCATATTTTCTAAATTTTCCTTAAAGTTACACATTTCCACAGCTTTTAATCAGAGTATGTTCAGATTACTAATGACGAATAGCTTTCTAGACAACATGCTTTGACTATGGGGGTTAGAAAATGTGAAATTTTGTGTACAAAGTGAATTTAGAGCTACTCAAGATGTCATCAGCATTGTCAATTTGAATAGCCAAGAGTAATTTACTAGAAAATGTAAAAAAAGAGTAGTTTCCTTTTTTTTTTTTCTTTACCGAGTTTGCCCATTTCTTATTTTTAATTTTGTTCAAATTTGTCTCCTTTGATTGAAGCAGTGAAATTTCTAGGGTAGATTTCCCCTTTAAATCCGAGTACAAAATTGTCCTTTTGATCGACCAAAGATTTAGTGGGCAGGTCAAGATTTCCCAGAAGCCTTGCATTGGACCTTGCATCTTACTTCAAATATGAAATCAACACAAAACACATGAACAATCTACAAAAAGCTATTTACAATAAACTGATAGAAATTAGTTGATATGAATTATTAACAGGCAAATATGAATACTCAAATTTAAGGGTCTATGAATATGGAAGACAAGGTTATAAGAGAGTTTGGCAGCACACACATTGGCCCGAATTCACAAAGCAAGGTTTGAGCTCAAACCTCCTTTTGTTTCGCCAAACCTCCTTTTGTTCTTTACAAACCAGGTTTGTAAAAAACGCGTAAAACACGTCATATGACGTACGAAAACCAAGGTTTGAGCTCAAACCTCCTTTGTGAATTCGGGCCATCGGTTTCAGCATCCTTACAAAAAGTAGTAAATTTACAGACCTATACAACTTTGTCTTGCATTCTCAACAAGATGTTGGCAATTCAATCCAAAAAGATGCACCAACAAAACTGTTATGTCGCTGATAAAGTTTCTCCATTATTAGCTGAAATGGTCAAATTTGGTCTCAATATGAGTTTTAGGATTTTTGCACTGCCCCTGAATGAAGGTATCTTAATCTACCTTGAATGAAAATTTGGTGTTCACTGGTTCGGTAAACGGCTCCCTCAGGTCTTCCACATCAACGGCCGCTCCCGATTTGGACAAAAGCAGTTTTTGTACCAACTGCGTCAGCTGCTGCTGCCCTTCCTCCAGCCTCTGCAGCGTACACAGTACCTGCACTTGAAAATTGCCTGAGAAGAAAAAAACAGACACATAAAATACATTATAATAACAGTTCAAGTCATTAAAAAGTTTGACAGCAAATAGGATATTTTGGCGAGATATGTTTGATAGCTGTCCAATTTAGTCACTTCAGGAATATATCACCCAGCTTCAAAGACGACACCTGTGCAGCGCTTCCAACAAAGTATACATACTGTAAGGATTTAAAAGCGACTCTTCTGTAAGAAAACTATACCCATGCCTTGTTAATGAAATAAATTACATGTACGCCAAGATAATCTGCCTCTCTTATCCAATCCAACAGTATTTTAGTGTAGCAACTTAGTACAAATGGCAAATGTTGTTTTGTTAGTTTATACGCTCTACAGTATATGTTCTGATGATAAAAAAAACCTCAGAAACTTTCGTTTGTGAAATGCTATCTGAAAAAAACTTACTTTCCGAAGCCCGAGCCCTTGCTGGAGTTGTGGGTTGGAACTGAAAAATGCGATGTGGACTTGGACTTTCGCATTCAGTTTCGGCATTGGTAACTCTGCTGCCACAGCCTTAGTCGTTCCTCCGTGTACATGTTGTTTTCTTGGGTCCGAACTGATTCAAGATCTGAAAAACAGAGACACATTGCAGATGTTAAAAGGGATATCAAGACATGACAAGAATTCTCATAAACTGAACAAACTTTTGGGTAATGCAAACTTCTTGTCCGAAATTTATGCCTAGATTACAAATTAATTTCCAGTTTTGCCGGAATGGTGCCACATCTATTAATCATCATTTTGCATGGCTGGGACACAAAGCAGGTCTAGCTATCCCAAATAAATTATCTTAGGTTTTTATCATCTGTTGGATTTTGAAGAAAACGAGAAATAAGATGTAAATTATAAGTCTCTGGCTGAGCCAAGCACTACTAACCATCAAGAGACAAATACTTACCAGCGTCACTTCCGGAATCACTAGAAGATTTGCTAAATCTCTGGGGAAAGACGTCTCTTTCGCTTCTACACAGCATCATCTTCCGATACCAGGTTTGACGTGTCCTCTGCCTTCCTGGCGATATTTTTGCACTTTCACATAGTTGCCTGTATGTAAAAATAAAACAAATCAATCCTTAAGTTATTAATCTACGTTATTGGAAATCAATTTCTTTAAATAATGTGTAATCTGAACTAAAAAGATTTTTTTTAAAGAGACGAAATTGAGAACAAGATAGGCCTATAGATCTAGGTCTCGATATTTCTAAAAAAACAATATCCATACAAAAAAAGTGGTTTGGGAGCTATTTCAATTGCCTAAAAAACAAACCTGTTGTTATCGGGGTTGGGATAATATAAAGTTGCTAAATGGTGGTGGAGGGAAAAGCATGGAATGTTCCACTCCCGTGGGATTTTAAATGCTATTGAGGGAATAGTAAATAAGTCAAGAAATGAGCTGGTAGTCGAGGGACTTATTTTCTTCACGAAATAGCATTTTAAATCCCGATGGGAACTTTCCATGATTTTTCCAGACAGCAAAGTTAACAACTCAACTGTTTTAATCATCCGATTACCATGTAATGTAACGAGCCATGCGCACCTACCCACTCCAGCAAAGAGTCCATGCTATTATGCGTATTGACCTTAGGCTCTAGCACTGCATTACGTGTTAAGAGGTAGCATTTGCTCAAAAGGCATAGTCGATACACACATAATACACAAATGCACTTATCATGCCGATGCGGCTAGCTGTAAGCAAATTTTGACAGTAGACAAACAATTTGAATTTCTAAATTGTTCTTTTTAACAAAATAACATCGGTAAGTTGAACAAATTGTATTTTATTACTGCTATTTAGGTTTCATCAATTGTCACTAAAGTACCGATTTTTAGTGAAAGAGTTTTGTACAGTGGTGTTTGAAATGTTGAGTATCAATAGCACAGCTTTTAATACACACAGCCAGGATAGTAATGCAGCTATGTATGCACTAACTCAGGTATGCACTAACTCCAAGAAGCTCCGACGCCGTTCGGCCGGCATCGGAGCTTCCTGGAGTTATGTGTGCACATACCCTAGCCTACCCAATTACCATACCAGTCAATGCAATGAAAGTTTCAACGGCCTGCACATGCGACATAGAGTCTGCCGTACTTTTAGTTTTAATGCAAATAATCAATATTTTATTTCATTTTACATGCTTCAAAATCAATCAAACAAAGCTTAAATTCCTTACAGATATCAAAATGTTAAAATAACGCTTACCTCGGTGTCGCAGTCTAACAGATTATTTGAAATCTCGATGTCACGTCATCAAGCAGTCAACTCGGCAGTCAGTTTAAAACACGCGGCATGCAGCTCTGGAGCGAGCGCGCCGCACCGGCCGCGCCGGATACGATTCACTGACCTATACAGTGGTACGATTATATACGGTGCGTACGCACTTTGTATACACGTGGTTGAATGGAGCATAATAAATGACGTAGCGCGGTCGGACTGATTGGGCTGGGAGGGGGGGGGGGGGGGGGGGGGCACAAACATTATGTGAGGGGGAGGGGTCACTCCTTATGTATTTCTTTTTTCTTCAAATAATGTCACCTTATGTTTTCTATTTTTTTTCCTCAAAATTATTGGGGGCATGCACGTGCCTCCCTCCATCGCTACGCCACAGGAGTGCATCAGTTTGACATACCTCGACCCCCCCCCCCCCAAGCGTATGCATGTGGCCTAATTTCGCCAGCTGGTATTTTTTAAGAAATATTTATTTGGACATAAAAAATAAATTCAACAAAATACGTCTGAATAAAACGTTCTGTAAACGTTTTACAGGACCTATCCAAGAACGTTTAATTTGTAATGTCCAAAAAACGTTTTCTGAACGTCTTCAAAAGACCTAGCTCCGCAGCGAATGTAAGGTCCCAACTTAGACGTTATATAAACGTTTTTTAAACGTTTAATATGGACGAAGACGTACGGAACCTGATAAGAACGTTCTGTAAACGTTTTAAAAACGTTTTGTGTTTGCTGGGCCATGCATTATGTGTCGTGAAAGTAACAATGGTGAAAAAGATGATAATAATGACAAGGATGATGTTCAGGAATAGTCCATTGATGATTGATTGATGGATATTCTCTTGACTATAACCTCCACTGCAGTGGCGTACGCAGTGTGTGTATTGGATTTATACAGATATGTATCAATCAGATATGATTATTTATGTCTGGGGACCGACCTATAAACGTCATCCGAAAGACTGGACTCAGTTTCGAACCTGCGTCCTCGACTGAATCAGTTTGTAAATTTCCAATTTTAGCTACAGGCGCACGCCACAACACAGAATTGTTTCAAGGAGGGTGATTGAAAATTTGAAAATCCTGCCAACCGCTATTTTTGGGTCGGGGGGACGTGAGGAGTATTGATCTCTTTTTTTCGAAAAAAGTTGAGGGGGGGATTTAACTCCCAAAACACCCCCCTCTGCGTACGCTCCTGCTCCATTGTGTACCACCCTCTCCATCTCATAATTGATGATCTACATGTATATATCAAGGTTAATTAGAGCCTCAACAAAATACGACATTTAAATGTAATTGCACACACTGATTTGGAAATTCTGAAACATGCTTAGTAGTCTAATTGACTCGGATATTGTCTAACTTTTTTCCAACTTGATTAGTTCAGATTAATTGAGAAAATATAGATCTTTATACACCCCCCTCTCACTTTTTCCTCAGGTAGAGCACCACTTTTTATGAAATCCCATATTGATGTAAAATCTATCCCTCTCTCTCTTTTTTAGGTTACTTACAAATGGCTCAGCCAGACTCTGGAAATTCATGTGAATTTAGCTAAAAGGTAAGAGCACCAGTAAAATAGAAGTTCAAAATCTACTCTGTATATTTTAAGATGCATTTAGAAAATTATCACCATCACGATCATCACTGTCACCACCATCATCATCATCATCATCATCATCATTGTCACATGAGAATTAAGAATTATGTTACCCTGACGAGGGTGAGATTTTCCTTTGGTGTTTGGAATTTAGGTACACCATGAAAGATCGAGGTGAATAAAGTTCTCTTTGAGCCGAGACCTAACACCAGTAAGCTTAATTGTCGTTTTTCCGTGACAATCATCATCATCATCATAATCATTGTCACATGAGAATTAAGAATTATGTTACCCTGACGAGGGTGAGATTTTCCTTTGGTGTTTGGAATTTAGGTACACCATGAAAGAGGTGAATAAAGTTCTCTTTTAGCCGAGACCTAAAACCAGTAAGCTTAATTGTCGTTTTTCCGTGACAATCATCATCATCATCATAATCATCACTGTAATCATCATCATCATCATCATCACCATCATGATCAGCACTGTCACCATCATCATCATCATCATCATCATCATCATCATAATCGTCACTGTAATCATCATCATCATTATCATCATCGTCATCGTCATCATCACTATAATCATCATCATTATCGTCATAATCATCATCACTGTCACCATCATCATCTTCACTGTAATCATCATTTTCACTGTAATCATCATCATTATCATCATCATCATCATCACTGTCACCATCATCATCATAATCATCACTGTAATCATCATCATCATAATCATCACTGTAATCATCATCATTATCATCATCTTCTCACTGTCACTATCATCTTCACTGTAATCATAATTTTCACTGTAATCATCATCATTATCATCATCATCACTGTCACCATCATCATCACTGTAATCATCACTGTCTCCATCATCATCATAATCTTCACTGTAAACAACATCATTATCACCATCGTCATCATCATCATTAAAATCGTTATCACTGTCATCATCATCATCCTTTTCATCATTATTATCACTGTCCTTTCATAATTTCACGAACCCAGTAGATCTGTGTGTCATCATTTCCATCAAGTTTAAGCTATTTTGCATTTTAGTTATGTTCCAATTTCAGTAATATCCATCCTTCCTTTCTCCTCTAGATTACTGGAGACGTTCTTAAGTGAGCAGAAGAACAAGGGATCTTCTACATTGAATGTCACGTACGCAATTACAGGAACACAGGAAACAAAAAATGGAACTCAGGTACCAACCTTAGAAACCCAATTTACTCAAATATGGTAGCTGTCATGATTATCACTTTTCAGTTTCAATTTATGGTTCAATTGTAATTAAGTTTTACCTTTGACTAAAACAAGGCACCGCACTAACTTTTTTTCTCTGGTGGTCCAGAATGAAATTTGTTTAATAGGGTCTGTATAATGCATGAAAACTTTTGAAATCAAGGTGTTCAAAATTTGGATTTGGGAGCCCACGTTTCCTTTGCACATGTTAGTGTCGAGACATGAATAAAATGTTACGTTGCAAGATGTGTCGTACTTAATTCCTGTCACATGGAGCATAGCGTATTCAAATCTCCATTTAAAAAAAGAGATATTCAGATAGTATCTTATTAAGATAATTTGCAAAATCAAAAGTGTAATACAATCATTAATGCAATATAAATAGCACCTAGATCAAGTTGTACATGTATGCCTCAGAACTTCATTCTAGTTGCATGAAAATGTGCACAAAACAATTTTGTTTCTTTTTCTCCTATAGATGACGAAGATTGCTATCGTGAAAGAAGATGGGTTAGATGGTAAGCTATTTAGCTAGGGTATTCAACAACCAATAAAATCAAACTTTATTGTGTTAAGAATGGTAATCAGATTTGTATTTTGCTGTGAATAGTTTTGGAGTCATGCCAAAGTGCTTTCTCTTTTACATATGCGCTTAGTATCTTTAAACAAAAAAGTGCTTTCTAATCTAATAATTTTGTTATTGAAACAAAGAATTTAAAATTAAGGATAGCCTCTTGAAAGTTAGTTTATGATAATCATTCATGATTTCTGTATTTGTAGAAAGGGGTGAACACTCCAATGATTTTTCTTTTCATTTCTTTCATTTGTTTCATGGTGCAGCTGTGAAGTCAGGTATGAAGGAAGTGCTCGGACAACATGTCTTCAGTATTCAGAAAAGCGCCCTCAAAGACAACAGCTCACTCTTTACGACGGATTATGAAATTACCCAACAGAACATTGCACAAATAAACAGGTACATGTTCAGGACAAGTTTTAAAATAAATTAAAATAGTTACATTTAAATTTTGCTTGATACAGTAAAACTTGCTGTAGTGCCTTGAGAGGCCATATTTCTATAAAGGCCTCATCATTTGTTTCCAACAACTAGCAGTTAGGTCTAGCTTTAATCTACATATTTGTTAATTTATACTTCGTAGATATTTATATTTAATAGGATAGCCAAGTTAAGTAATTGTTGAAATTTAGGTGTCCTTGTGAATCTTGAAATGTCACTTACATGTACTTGTATTTCTCTTTTACATATGACTGGCTCAACTACACTATATATAAACAAGCCCTTGATGAAACAGTTATTAATATTTGGATCATAGCAGGCATAACTTGCAAAACTTTCTTAATCCTTTTAAATTCCATAATAATAATAGTAAAAGTACAGGGTAAGAGTAAGAGTAATAGTAATATTTATAATAATAATAACAATAATAATATTTCTTAAAAAGAGCTTTACAAGTTATAGCATAACCAACCATAGTGCATGCAGTATTATTATCCCAGTCACTGGATTCTGTTACGATTCTGTACTTTATGATGCACACTCTCCACTCCCTTGGTACCATTCCAGCCAGTCGCCTTATAGAAAATGCTAATCCAATCCCATTTTAATTTATGTTATAAAATAAATAGCGTAATATTTATTCTGTACTTTATGGTGCACACTCTCCCCTCCCATGGTACCATGCCAGCCAGTCGCCTTTTAACACATGCTAATCCAATCCCATTTTAATTTATGTTATAAAATAAATAGCGTAATATTTATTCTGTACTTTATGGTGCACACTCTCCCCTCCCATGGTACCATGCCAGCCAGTCGCCTTTTAACACATGCTAATCCAATCCCATTTTAATTTATGTTATAAAATAAATAGCGTAATATTTATTCTGTACTTTATGGTGCACACTCTCCCCTCCCATGGTACCATGCCAGCCAGTCGCCTTTTAACACATGCTAATCCAATCCCATTTTAATTTATGTTATAAAATAAATTGCGTAATATTGAGAGGCATTACGGTTATATATATCTTGGAAGATATATTAAGATATAAATGTTTACTAGTGATATTCTTTTGATCTTATGATGTCCAGGTTTAGTGCTATTCAATGTAAAGCAGTTGACGTGAGATCATTGGCAGATCTGGAAAGGAATCAAGAACCGCAACAAAACTCTTCAACAGGAAAACCCAAGGTAAGATAGGGACTATTGTTTTATGAATATTTTTGTCATAAATATTTCCATATTTCTATTGAGATTTTTTTTTTAACTCTTAATTTTTGGAAGACGCAGATATGTCTGTTTTGATTGTGTGTATTGCATCATAGTTTGCTGACACCAGATTTGGTTGAATTGATTTGCAAATATATTACAGGGCTCAAATTAATTTTTTGTCCACGGGGGCTCTTCCAAAAAAAAAGAGCCCCCGTGAGAAGGCTCACGGGGGCTCTTTTAGTGCTGACGAGGGCTCTTATTTTAAAAAAAAAATTCCATTGAATTGGTACCCATGAAACTCCTTGGTATTTTATCATTATCATTTATTTAAGGCGGCATTTTCCCTCTTAGAAATTTACTTTTTACATAGCTGTTATTGACTTTTATCCCTGTGATGACATTCTCTCCATTGCTTCCCGTTCTGCACATAATTTCCTCCTCATTATTCGGAGCAAACTTATTTACATTCTTTCTTTACTTTTTGTCTTTACCATATCCTGCCAAAACACAGGGCAGGATCTAGCTTTTAGCTAAGGGGGGGGGGGGGGGGGGGGGAGCATCGTGCACGAGTGGCGTAGCGGCGAGGCGATTTTTTTCTTGTTGCTATTTTTAACCCCCGTAAGTGATGTTTTCCTGGCATCTACTTACCTGCGGAGCATCGTCCACAAGCCGCGAAGCGACGAGGCGATTTTTTTGAACCCCCGTTAGTGATGTTTTCCTGGCATCTACTGACATCTACTAATACTGTGTAGGTCTAGACACATGATAGCATTTTTCTATGCACATCACATTTTCACTTGGCAGCCCAATGGGGTCTTCTTCTTCTTCTCAATGGTCGAGTTACATTATTTGCCGGTCCTACAGAATCACCAGATTTCAGAGGATTCACACTTTTCACATCGAAAAAACTTCTCCATGTTTCATTCCTTGCGCAATCGTCTCCAGCTCCAGCAGATATTGGGCGTCAGCGTACACACCGGTACTACCGGCGCAGTATAGCCACTGATGACGGCCACACTAGCTGCACTGCGAGCTTCTGTTGTTTGTATCAGTAATTCTCATAGAGATGGGAGAGAAAGCGCCATCTAAGTTCCATTTAATTGGTTTAAGGTTCGAAAATTGATACTCAATATTGTGTTAAAGTTATATCAGAAAAGACAATCTTTATTTTATAATTCCACGGGGCGATTTTTAATTTTGCAATCGCCCCCGTGTGCAACCTGATGGGGGCGATTATGGAGCTCACGGGGGCGAATCGCCCACCGCCCCCGTGTATTTTGAGTGCTGTCTCCCAGGCAGCTAAACTCTATGGGACACAATAATTACTTGAGCTTGCCTTGAAATCATGGAGCCGCCCTAGGGCAAGGGAAATGTATGATGATGAATGTTTCTTATGAGATTTTTAGTGGAGGTTGCAGTACATTAGATTAGACCTGTCTTTTGTGAAAATGTAGTCCATTCTCCGTGCTTGACTACCCTTGTTATATAAAGGTTAACACCAGACTGTTAAAAAATTCCAAATGAAAATCCAAGACTGGAGCTTTAACTTTGTTTGCCTGTGTTGGCATTTCTTTCAGCAGGTAAATGGATTTGGCAATCAAAGTACGTCATCAAAGCCTGCATCATCAACTTTATCATCATCATCATCATCTTCAGCGTCGCAGAAATCCAAAGCTAAGAAAGGCTCGATTGAAGCTAGCTTTGCCAAAAACAAAGCTCCGGGACCCAAGAGTGAGAAGACAGAACAACAACCAAAAGCAAAGAAGAAAGAGGAGCAGGTATACCATTTTGATAACTCATAAACTTTTACGGGGAACTTTGATAGGACGATGCTTTGAGTGAAAGCAGAAAAATTAGCTTAATTTGTATTTCAAATTTACAAATGAAAAAGGATTTACATTTTAAAATGTACCTTCTTGTTATGGAAAAAAAGTATATGTAGACATTTTATTATAAAATTGATTGATACACTTGAAAATATGGTAATATAACAAAAGAAAAAAGGTACATTTTAATGCACCAATCAAGGGTCATTTGATGAAAACGTCACGATTATAATTTTTAAGCATGTTATGAAAACTTTATGCACAGTACCTTAGACACGCTTTCTTCTCATTCTATGTTCAGAAATCAAAGCCTAAGGGTATGCTAGCATTTATGAGTCAAAAGAAAAAGGAAGATTCACCTTCAGCTTCTTCAGGACCAGCAGGGGATTCTGGGAAGGTTGATAAGAGATCAGTCAAAGAAGAACAGAAGAAGAAGGAGGAGGAGGAAGAAGAGGAAGTCGATGTGGAAAGCAGCAAGCATGAGAAAACAGGGGTCAAAGGTGGAAGGTTACAGAGGTCAAGTCAGGCAGACAAGAAGAAGAAGAGAATAGTTGCTTCAGATTCAGAATCAGGTATATATTTTCTGATGACACTTTATCCTCATCCTCTCATATATCTATCTTGTGTAGTGTGGTTTTCTTTCTCTCATCTGCTCTCCCTCTCTAGATGCCATTCTTTCAATCTGTTAGTCATTTTCTCTCTCTCTCTCTCTCTCTCTCTCTCTCTCTCTCTATCTCTATCTCTTCCTTTTTCTGTTTATTTCTCTCTTTCCATTTTTTTTTCTCTCTCTCTCTCTCTCTCTCTCTCTCTCTCTCTCTCTATATATATATATATATATATCTTCCTCATTCCCTCTTCATCTCTCCCCACCTTATATCCTCTCTCTATCCATGCATATCTCTTCATGCCTATCTCCCCCCCCCTCCCACTTTCTACCTCTCTCCATCTCTCCTTCTCAGTCTGCCTGTCTCCTTATTCAACTTAGTTTAATATGTAATGCACAAGCATAACTTGTAGAATTGAGACAGATATCTTTGGAAGTTCCTCTGTGAAAATACAATTTTATGGTAAACAACAGCCCAGAGAATTCCAGGGACTACTCATGAGGCATATAATACCTTTATCTCTTCATATTGCATTTATCTTCCTCTGCTTGCAGTCTTAAGTTCATCTTAATGATATGCTGTATGGCCCTTTGACGATTACTAGGAGAAGAAGAGAACAGTTATATCAAGTGTAATAGAAGTATTTTCATCATCTTATTCTTCATTACTTTTGTGCAGATGATGAAACGCAGAAGAAAACGGTTGCTAGGAAACGAAGGCGTATCCTCCGGCAAGAAGACAGTAGTAGTGAAGAGGAGGAGGAGGATGAGGAGGAGCAAGATGACATGGGTAGGTCAACATTTGGTATAAACAGGGGGAAAGTCATATCACAATGATAATAATAATCATGACTAAATTCACATTGCACACATCCAAGGGGATGCTCAAGAACCCTACAATCTGTGAAGTACTTTTTTCCTGGCTTTAGCTATTTATATGCTGCCCTAAAGCAATGAAATGAATTCTGGAATTTCTTCGTATAAGGTACCCATTTTTCTACACCTGGGTTGGAGGTGGCAAATATAGATTAATGACTTCCCACCGGACATTCATGCTTCACTCAGATGAACCATTTAATTCACAGGCTAGAAGGTATCCACTAGCCCAAAACAACTTGAGTATCTGGAATAACAGTCATATTGTGACAGTTGCAAAACAGATATTGATTTGAGTGATCATGTTTGATTATAACATAAACTATTACATTTTGCAAACTTTTTTTGTTCATGATACCGACAATTAAATCCACCTGGCGTGAACAATCTCGTCTGTGGATGGATTTATCTTTGCATAGTAATTATTGCTATGTCTGACAAACCTCTGGCAAGCTTCCAAGATTTAGTTTGTGAAGTATATGTAGAATTAATAGACAAGTTTGTTGTGTCGTATGGATATTTGACCAATTAAAAACTGACATTGATTTGACCATCACCTTCAAAATACAACTTCATCTTAATTTCTAGATGATAGCCCCATCCCACCAACTCCGCCCCCTGTGGCCCAGCTTGTCCAATCAGATGAGGAAGATGAGGCCACACCCCCATCTAAGAGCCAATCAGGAGAGAGATCATCGACCGGGAAGAAGAGAATCAGTAAGAGAGTGCTGAAGAGCAAAGTCACTGTAGATGAGGAGGGATGTATGGGTAAGATTAGAAACTCTTCTGTCATCTTTTCTTTCATCACCTTCTGTGCTATTGACAGCATATCCCACTCAAGAACTTTATTAAGTCAGAATTAATCAGGAGAGCTTGGGTATTTGTTTCTAGTTCATCGTGACTGTGCCATGGACCAGTGATAGCCTGGTGGTAAAGTCGCTGCCCGGCAAGCAGTAGATGCAGATTCAAGTCCTGCTGGTTCCAAGATTTTTTCTGACTTGTTTTTCAATACAGATCGATCAATGGATCTTATTTACTGGGGGTAAGCCACAAATATTTATAAATAATTGAAATTTCTCCCAGGAAGCATTAAATTTATAAAAGAACTTTAGTGTAAACAATGTAAAGCAAGGTCTAAGAATGGAGATATTTGTTTCCTGAAATTTAAAAATATGTACCTTTATTGAGGAAATTTTGAAGATATTAATGCCTAACACAACAATGAAACAAAGCATTAAAAATTGAAAAAAAGTAACACATGTTTATGGCATTTGCTCAAAACCTTGGTAGCACCCAAGGGGTTAGACTGATATACAGGACTGGTCATGCAATTTTTTTATGAAGTTGATAGTAAATACGAACAATTTTATTTTGTCTTATGGAATTTTGGAATCATCAACATTAGAACAAGTGGATAAAATCTAGCTGAAAAGCACAAACAATAAAGAGAAGTGGAACACTGATTCAGGTTTATGGGACTACACAATCATGCTGCATCAGGCTTTAGTACAGATGCGCTTAATACTGTTTTTAGCAATTATATCTCAAACCAAAGAAATGTTGCAAAGTGCTTTTGAGTCTTGTTCGAATTGGTTTCAACAATTTTACTGAAGTGTTTACCTTCCTTCTAATTTTCTGTTGATGATAAATCCTTACAACTGATGTTGTTTCTACAGTGACAGAAAAAGTCTGGGAGACCGAGTCTACAGATGCCAGTGATGATGACGTTCCTCCGCCAGCGCCAAAACCCAAACCACAGCCCAAGAAAGAGGACAAGGATTCGGACGAAGAAGATGATAAGAAAGGAAAGAAAGGAAAAGGAAAGAAGACCTCACCACCAAGTAGTAGCGGCAAACAGTCTTCTTTAATGAGCTTTTTCAAGAAGAAATGAGAATCTTACCATTATTTAGAGACAATGTTGGAGCACTTGCTCTTTCCAGGATTGCTCCAGGAATTTTCAGCTTGGCTCAGGAGAAAATTCCTTGAGAAATTGACCTTCATGGCGATGGAAGTTTTTGTAAAGTCATGGAATGGTATTCTGTGAGACTCTTCTGTTGTAAACTGAGACTGGTTCATAAGACTAATCATTGATAGATGATGTGTATACATGCCATCCAGTACAATGTCTGATTGATTGCAACCTTTCCACATCACCATCACATGAAACGGATGGCTACCGATGAAAAATTCATTGCATCATCTTGGTTCTTGCAGAGAATCATTCTGTGATGCACATTTGCTCGGAAAGTGGGTTGTACGACACTGCTTTAGCAATGATTATTTCATGGTCAATATCATACACTAACCTGACCGGAAGCTATATCCAACCCTAAGCCAACGAAAAATGGAAAATTCAGGAACCCCAACCTATATCTTTGAAGAAATAATGTCTGGAGCAGTTAGCGCAAAAGTAACTGTCGGGTCATGGAAAACATGAGCTTGGACTAAAGGAATGTTGAAGAGGCTTTTAACTAAAAGAGAGATATTTTGTAGTTCTTCTGGAGCAACCATATTTTCCTTCACTACTCTATCCAGTCAATAACTGTACGACCTCCTGTTTACAAAGAGCAGCTGTATAGAAATACCGCTTTTTTTTTACAGAGGACAAAGCGGTTTAGTTTATAAACATTAATTTCTCATATAAACTGCTTTCCTTGTCTGTAAAACAGATTTCAATATGTAAACAAAGACAGTGTGTTAACTTACGGTATGTACCGGTAATGATCAGCTACTCACCACTAAATATCAGTATTGCAAGTTTTGAAATGCCAATTTTTATATGAAGAAATGACAGGATTTACAGAGCTGCCAACCAGTACGATGTAGTTGTATTTTGTATGATTTTTTGAAGTAGATACGACCGTACGTTTTTTCTTCAATATAATACGATTCCCCCCCCCCCCCCCCCAAAAAAAAAAAAAAAATGCATCTCACATTGGCAATTTGGCGAGGTTCTTTGGTTCATTGAACACACCAATCATTACGAAATCATGCATATTCAACCAATGTTGAAAAAACTACAAGAGGCATTGATCTGCATAACAGTCTCTGTGTTTTTCTTTAATACAATTTTTGTCAGTAAAATACATCTTTTTGGCTTAAAGAATACAGTTTTTGAACTCCAGAGGTTGGCAGGTCTGGATTTATATTCCCTTTGTATTTTGACAAGGGCTTAGGGAAAAACTGTCAATCTTAACTTACAGAGATTATAAACCATTTTTTTTTTTTGTATACAAATCCTATTTGGCTCATACAATGAAACTTCTTCCAAGAACAAATTTCACATATCTCAACTCATATTGCTTTTGAGAAAGAAAGTTCATATTTGTATTTTTTATATATCTGATTGTGCAGGAAAGTTTTGTACAAATTACAAAGATATGTATTCAAATATATAAGGTCGTAAGTACAGTATATGTGCCTCTTTTTGCATTCAGGTAATATGAAGATCAATTTGATCAGTCAAATGAGTCGATGAGATGAAGGAAATATTCCATGTACATGATAGAATGTTGTAAAATATATCAAATTACAATATAATTTATAAAAAAAACTTCTTGGGATCAATGGGATTACCTGGTATATTGAAACCTTATTTTATTGTGGCTGAAAAAAAGAACAATATGCACATCTGAAAATGTAGGATCAGGAAATTTACCTTGTTATAGTTTTGGTATTATTTTTTAGCAATGTTTCACTTTATGATTAAAGGGCAATCCAACCCTTGTAATAAGTTGATTCGTATGTAAGCAGAAAAATAACATTTGGCAAAAGTTTGAATTGAATTGGACCAATAGTAAGGAAGTTATGAATGTTTGAAATATGAGATCACTATTTAAAGTCTATGCGAATCTCAAATTGGGAGTTCGGTCAGTGGATCGTGACGTAGGACGTTGATAACTCTCCCATTTGCCATGTACAAACAGAAGTTCCTTCCCCCTTGGGGCACAACTCAAATAGATACATGTAGCATATTATTATAGGTCCTCTAAAAAGAATTAAACCCCCTTGAGTGATGAATTTTTGAAAAATTAAAATTTTAGTCTTTTTCTATGTTGGAACAGATGGGAAAGTAGTCCGGCACTACATCATATTGACATACCGGTAACCGCTTCAACCAATTTAAAGTGCCCATACGTATAGTGATAACAAATTTCAAAAATTCATAACTTTGTTATAGTTAATCAGATTTAATTGAAACTTTGATCAGTTTGTCTGCCTCCTTAGAGTATTTGTCTATTTAGGTTGGATTTCCCTTTAATCATTTTAAGCACGTTTCGACCATAAAACTAAACGTTTATTCATTGTTTAACAACAAGCACTACCATTTCTTTCACGAGCCATGATTTTCTACCAAATCTTTGTTATTGAGGATATCCTGTGTAAACTTAGCTCATTGTCAAGTTTAGGCAATTTTGAAATTACACCAAGTATGTAATACATTGATAATATTAGCATTCATGGTATTTTGAATATTATTTGCATCTATTTCCCTGGTAACTATTGATAAAGTGAAAATATGAAGCTACTATTATTGATCAGATGCCACTCACATCAGGGGAGCGTTTCACAAAGCCTTTTTTCAATGACAAAAATCAATGACAAATCTGCTGATAACCAATCAGAAGCAAGGATTTCAGTAGCTTATTACAAAAACTGTCAGTTGTCACTGATGACAAGTTTTGTGAAACGCCCCCCTGTTAGCTTTAAAACACAACTGTTCCTTATAAACCAAACATAAGATTACATTTCCTGTTGTGTAAGCAATATGATTGCCTATCATGTATGCCATAGGGGTTACTTTTCATTAAATTTGTACATGTAGTAAAGTCATAATTTGTTATACAAAATTTAATTGTACTTGATATTGTTTATCATATGGTCATGAGGACCAAACATGATTTTGAATGATTTAATGTATAAATAAATTCAAATATTTTGATGTTGATACGAAAGAGTTTGTATGTGCCTGTATAATTCCTGCTTTCCCCTTTTATGATTTGTTTTGTTGTGTGTGTGTTTATTTGTTAGTTTTCGGTTGTTTCTATTCAACTATTTTAACCTCTAGTATAAAAGGTTTGAAAATACATAATGGAATATCACTTCTTCTATTACACACTTCTTCTATTACACACTCTTGCTCTTACTCGTGCTCTCCCTCCCTCTCTCTCTCTCGCTCAGGAAAATAATCATATAATAACAAATGTTATATTATTTGACACATTTTAATTCAAGATGCTAAAATAAAGAGAAATCAGAAAAGGTTTGCTCTCTTGCCATTCTCTAAGGGTGATGTTGGTTAGTTGCAAATTTTGAATCTGAATATTGTGGAATTAAATGCAAAATGTTGATTGTGTAAATTTTATAATAAAGAATCCTAGATGAAAAACAAAATCGGACTACAGAATGTAACAAATTTAAACTAGATGGAACTTCGACTGCGCGCAGTCAAAAATGATGCCTCCGTCATAGAGCAATTTTACAAACCAAAACAGAAGAAATTTTTCGAATTCAAGTTCAATTGTAATCCATTAACAGGTTCTCAGAATATTGTGATTACAAGCTATTTTTGCATACATAATGAGCCCATGACCTTTGACCTTATGAACCAAGAATCTACTCAGTTCATTGGCTCTGCAAGAAACATACATGACCTAAGTTGGCAGGAATCCATCAATCGGTTCTTGAGATAACGCGATCACAAGCTGTTTTTGCATACATAATGTGCCCTGTGGCCTTTGACCTTTGACCTTGTGACCCCTACATCTAATCAGTTCATCGGCTCTGCAAGTAACATACATGACCTAAGTTTGGCAGCAATCCATCAATCGGTTCTTCAGATAACGCGATCACAAGCTCGTTTTGCATACATAATGAGCCCTGTGGCCTTTGACCTCGTGACCTCAAAATCTAATCAGTTTTTCGGCTTTGCAAGTAACATACATGACCTAAGTTTGGCAGCAATCCATCAATCGGTTCTTCAGATAACGCGATCACGAGCTCGTTTTGCATACATAATGAGCACTGTGACCTTTGACCTTTGACCTCGTAACCCCAAAATCTAATCAGTTCATCGGCTCTACAAGATACATACATGACCAAAGTTTGGCAGGAATCCATCAACCAGTTCTTCAGATAATGCGATCACGAGCTCGTTTTGCATACATAATGAGCCCTGTGACCTTTGACCTTTGACCTCGTAACCCCAAAATCTAATCAGTTCATCGGCTCTACAAGATACATACATGACCAAAGTTTGGAAGGAATCCATCAACCAGTTCTTCAGATAACGTGATCACGAGAACGGGACGTACGGACGTACGGACGGACGGACAACCCGAAAACATAATGCCTCCGGCTACTTCGTAACGGAGGCATAAAAAGTGGAAGAGCCATAAAAACAACTGTGCTCATCAAAAGGTATATTGCTCAAAGTTCAAAATCAAGTGATAAGACCTATCAATCTTCTCAGTACAGCTGAAAGACTTTGAGAGTTTTTGTATCACTAGAAGAGGACTGTTTGGGTTGAGCTCTCTGTGACTGCTGAGCAAAGTGGATTCTAAGATGATCCAATGCCTTCCGGGATCTTCTATGTTCCATCTGTTCCTTCTCCAGATCTGCCCTGCATTCTCCAAGCTCTTGGTACAGAACAGCAATCTGTGATTCGTACTCGGACCTCATGGTCTCTTCCTTCTCCATGGTCTCCAACCTATGTCTTGTGTCTGCTTCGGATAACTTGATCCTCACTTCCTTTAGATCCTGCTTGGTTTGAGAAAGAGCCTTCCGAAGGTCGATGGCCTCTTTCCTCATTTTCATTCGCTGCTCGACAACTTCCCTGTAGTCGTCTTCTGCCATCGCAAGCTTACTTTTTTGTAGTCGCACATCCTTGGTTAGGTGTTGGTTTTGTAACTGCAATCTCTGATTTTCTTGGTGCGACTGTTTAAGTGCGTTGACTTTGGTGTCGAGAAGCTCAGCCTGCTGTTTGTATTTCTTGTCGAGGTCTTTGTAGTGTCTCTGCAGAGCTTTTAATTCAATGTGAATAATCTGTTTCTCTTCTTTGACTTTCTGAAATTCTTTCCTAAGGATCCCTATCTCTCCTGCTGACCAAAGACCATCTTCCACAGTTCCTGTTCTATTCTCCTCATCCCCATCACGACTTCTGAACGCTTTCTCCTTCCGTGAAGATTCATTCCTCTTCACCTTGCCCGTCAGCCTCACTTTATGCTTCAAATCAGACAATGGCTCACCGACCTGAATATTCTTGTGCTTGGGGATTTGTGCCTCGGCATCCATTCTTGCCTTGACTTCCTCATAGATATCCTTTGCCTTCTTCCTCTGTGCGAGCCTCCATGCCTCCTGTGTACCTTCATCAGCCTCTTGTGGTTTCCTTGTAAGGTCCGAGAGACTAAGGCTGAAGTGAGGTGGGAATAAATCTTCTACCCAGTGCCTCTGGCTGGTGGCTGTGTCTGGCATTGTGTACTGCGACATGCTGCAAAGGAAATAGTAGGAAAAGAAAGTAATTTTATTTATTGCTCTTGTCTAGATCAAAATGTTTCTAATTTCTGCTTTTTCATCATTATCCTGCATCTCATTCAACCCATAATTAAACAGTTATCATACATAGAACCATCAACAAAATTAAACAAAAAATCTATGTTGTTATTGAATTACTTCAGTCCGCTGGCAGTACCGGTAAATATTATTTCTACAAACTTTCACGAATGCCAACTGATTTCTTCAAAGTCATGAAAGTCAAAGACAAAGTTGCATGCAAATGATAATCACAAATTCACAATGTTGAAGATAACATTAACAGACCTTACAATCTTGATTAGAATAGATATGTACTAACGCCACACTAAAGCAAAGACTGTTTGTTTGGAAATATAAATATCAAAAGATGGATCGGGTATGGACAGACAAGCGGTTCTGCTCGAATAACCGACACAGGTCAGGTGCAGCTGCAGAGCTGAGCCAGATAATGGCACAGCTCAGATTACTTAAGACACCCAACTAGCTACGACAGTACGAGTACAACTACAAGAACTTCTTGAAGAAGGAAGAAACATGAAATTGAACTTGAAGCCCGACTGCTGAAGGCAATATTGCTATCTTCCAAAATGTAAAGATGGTAATATTCACGCGACGTGTGAACTTCGATTCTAGTTCTAGGTCTAGTCTACAGCCTTTTCACACACAGCTAAAATTCTATAAACATGACTAGTATAAACGTGTTTCGAACGTGTTTAAACTAATCACGAGCCTTTCACACACAGAAATTTCGGTGCGATCGTTAAACGTTTCGTGATTAACTACTGCTCGTAAAATGCGCAGTAGTGCCATTGCGCATTGAAGGTCATGTCACATCAATCAAAGCGCACGCTCCATCCAGTTTAAACACGTCTGAAACACGTTTAAACAGGAATTACCTTTCACACACAAAATGTCAAGCTCACTAGATACGAACTTGGTATCTGCAGCCTGCTTTTAGGGGCGTATGGATCGCGACTTCGTATCTATCCCAACATCGTATAAACGATGTTCACACTGGGAAATGTTGTCTATAAACATGTTTAAAACTTTACGATGATTCTAATCATCTCTAGATACGATGAATTTTAGCTGTGTGTGAAAAGGCTGCTAGTCTACTTTCTAATCCCCGCAGCGCGCAGACAGTCAAATTCAAGGGGACATGGATGGCAACATGTGGGACAGAGTTTAGTCATAATCAAAAAGATGAAGCCAATTTCGATAGTTCAAAATTGATTACTTGGATTTCATTGTTATTCCATGGTTATTAAAGAAATTTGAAACCAAAATATATCAAAATATAATGTATTATCTACTCACTTTTCGCATTTCTTGCTCTACAATCTCAATGTTGTTGCGATGATTTCAAATTTTAATTTTCCCAGCAAATGTTGTTTTGTTGTTCGTTTGGTTTTATAATGCAAAGAACATGCATGGTGTCTCTCAATCACTAAAAAGCAAAGATAAATGAAAAATTCTTCGCTTCACATTTTCCCGCTTTCAATCATGACAAAATATTTAACGGCAACTTTATCTCTAATAAAATCATAGTTTAACTAGGTTCTCATATATTTATGTACGATACTGTGGGATAACACGATAGATTCGGCGCTATTATTATTGTTCAAAAATCGTTTATATATGTTTTCGTGAAGCTTGCAGAAAGTATTGGATTTCTACTTTCCACCTCCCCTGGAATTATTGTAACGTTGCTTCGTCTATAAGAGGCACTAGCTAGCATATTTTTGATACGGCATAATCAAAATGATAATAACTGGAATAAAATAAAGGGGAATATAAAGGTAAACAGTCAACAAAACAAGCTATTTCATACCAACAACTTTCAATTTGCTGCTCGACCCCATAATTTTCCGCACTGCGTTCTTGTGAGACTCTCACGTTTTTTGTATGAACGGTAATTTTATTTGAAATCTGACTATAATTTTTGAGTTATGTGTTTGTGGACTTGATCATTAATTTTGTAATAACTTTGCATACTTTTTTCCTCCTAACGGCAGTGCAGCTGCCCTCCCAATAACTGTTTAAACCTTTTTTTGTGTGTGTATAATACTTTCTAGCTCGCTCTCTCCTTTCTAGCTCTCCTGACTCTCTCTTTTAATTAATTCTCTCCCTTTCTCCTTTCTTCTTTTCTTTCTGTTACTTTCCCTTTTTTTCCCCCTTCTTCATTTCATTTTTCTCCCTAGTCTCTATGTCTCTTCCTACATGTTTGAAGGAGAGTGAGGCCCGGGATGGGTAGTTTGGAGTTATTTTTCCCGGGGCTATCTCCTTTAATCCCCTCATTCTATATTCTTCTCTATTTCTTCCTCCTATAGAGTTTTGTTCCATTTATCCCTTTGTTTATATGTAATTTGTATTATTATGTATGTATTATTTATTCTATCTATTCATCATTTTTATGCATTTGATATTTTTATATGAATATATTTATATTATAAATTTTGTATATGTTGTGAAATTTTATGGAGGCTAATATGCTTCATGCACCTGGATAGAAAGTTTCTTCTTTTGTTTTGGAAGAAGAAAAATAAATGATAATATTCTATTCTATTTTATTCTGTGCATGTGCATAGATGTTTGCAACCACTTCAATGCCCCCCCCCCCCCACCCCCGCCTTGTCTCTCGCTCTCTCTACCAACCTCTCCCTTTAATGTAATTGGATATAAAATACACCATCCCATACAATGCTAACACGTTCAATTGTAAACAAAGACAGTAATCACTTGCATTAAGGAAAAGGTTAAAATTAAAGTTATTAATAATAATTATTACATGGGAATTAATGAAATGAGGATGATACCCCCCCCCCCCCCCCCCTCCCCCGACCTACCTCCATATGGGCAATCGGTATATTCAGAGACCGGCAACATGAATTATAATGAGCCTGCATGTCTGAAAAATTAATTAAAACCATCTGCTCTATTTCTTTTGATGGAAATACATTTTCTTGTTAGGTGAAGGTAAACCAAGATATTTTGAGGGAACATTGTAATTAGTACAGGTCCTGTCAGAATCAATATTTTCTTAACCTTTCAGTCCATGTAGCCATTGGAACTAATCAAACAATAGAGGTTGCTCTGAAATCTAATTAAAACACTGATTGACCAAAATTATGGTGCAATCACTCTAATGCAGGGATGCCAGTTAGAATTGATCAGAGGGCCTGAAAATCACCTAAAATGGGCTATTTTGTACCCAAAAAAAGCCTAAACTATGGTCAGAAAATAACTCGCAAGTGCCTGAAGTCGGGCTAATGCCTGAAAACTGGCATCTATGCTAATGTATCATTTGAATGATGAATGTCATCTTGCCCCTCACAATTTTCACTGATTTCTTGACTAGACAGTAGAGTGAAAATTATTTTTAATGTTTTTATAATCCCTCTATAGTCTACACACAATCAATGTTATATTTTCAGTACTGGAAACTATGCCCCCTCCACCCCCCCCCCCCCCCCCCCCACACACACACGCACACAAACACACGCAAACACATAAATAGTAATATTGATAATAATGACATTAATTTTACAAAGGAAAGAAAGAATTAAGTAATAAACATTGTAACTGCAAATTAGATACTAGAAAAATAACACTCCTGCACTTCACCATACCATTTCAAAAACTTTGGCCCCATAATATATCAACATCAGATTAATATATTTCAATGACAACAACAAAAATGAAATAATTCTTTTGATTTGTTGCTTTTTATTATTGTTACTCGTGTTAATTGTTTGTGGCAATTTCATTCATTTATGAATCAAAATCTCAAAAGTTCCTCTCTTTATTACATGTACATCACAGAATGAATATTCTAGATATATATATTATATGCAGGTTTAATTCTAATTTGATCAAAATTATGAAGATTTATTTATTTTTATTTTTTTCAAAACATGACATTGAGAATAATACTGGTGGGGGTTGTGCCCACATATTTTGATAACGGCAAATCAACGACTATTTTCTGGTAATAACAGAATGGCATGCTGAGATGAAATAATTGACTAATTCCAAAAATTGCAATCATAAATTATTAATTAAAGACATTATTACTCTGTGTGAAAAATTCTGGAAAGGAGGTTCCTAACCAGCTAAATATAAATTTAAACAGATGAATATTTCTAGCTTAGTGCCTACAATTAGCTAAGAATCTAAAGACTTAAGATTCTAGATAAATAAAAATGAGACCAATCTACATACCTACCCAAAAATAAATTAAATGCCAGCAGATCAACTAAAAAAAAATCATTACTTTCTTCATAAATTTTGTTTATTTACCTCTTTAGAGTATGAAAGGTGTCAACAATTTTGAAGAGTCTCAACTATAGTAGGTTACTATATCTTGAGCAACTATATATGAAAAGATACTCATAGATTTGTAAAACAAAACCTCAAAATTTTAAACATTTAAAATGCATTTTCAAATATTTTAAAGCTCATTTTCATTTTCTTTATAGTAATGGTTTCCTGCCTATAACAGAGAACATGTTGGTGAATATAATATTGACACATTTTTCATTCTCACAATATAAAGAGGGGCAGTATCCAGTTTCATAACTTGTTTGAAAACGTGTGTCAATAATTTACAATAATAATTTGTCCTAATACTGCTGTGGTACAAGTTATCAAATTTATCAAAATTCATGACTAATGAGAATAAAATATAATCTATTGTTTTGACAAGAAGCGGTGGTTAATATCGTTTTCCTGAAAAATTCTCTTCAAAATTTCTGCAGATACATGTACAGTGTATCATTTTTGAACTGTTATGATACAAGAATATGTCATTACCATGGTACATGTCATAAGAGATTTTTTTTAATTCTTCATATCTGCACATAATCATACATACACCTAAAGACATATAGAACTGGCATGGGTAGTGGTGTAGCAGTCATTTTTTTTCTTCTTCAAAATCCTATATTATTTAAGAAATGGTCGAGGTACATAATGCCCTTCTAACCCTAGATCCAACAATGTCAAAGGTCATATACATGTTGAACTGTTTCAACATAGTAACAACCTCTTACCAGGTCCCTGCTGTTACTACTTCTAAAAGCTGTATTATTGGGAGACTCAGGTTTCAATGTACAGTTAGACAGAAATATTACAGTGTTTATGTACATGTATGTACCAAAATCTTATTAAAAGAGAAGCACTACAGGAACATATGTTTACACATAGACAGAGATTTTCATAATAATGTTATATGATTTTCTCAGAGATTAATCATAATACAAAATATCAAATTGTAATGTACTAATTTCAACATACTCAACCAAAGTTTGTTTTATAAAAAAAAAAAATCACATTTAATACAGACTAGTCAATTTCCACCAACAAAACATGAATTGGTATATGTACAAATACATTCATCAAAAAGAAAGAGGTTTGTATTTTTGGTATATGGTGTCATTCAGGCACAAACGTGGAAAATGGAAACTGAATTTGAAAGTACCAACAAATAATAATTATTATTTTTTAGAATCCACCCTGATCAGTGTAGAAATAAACATCACTACATATAACCTTGAGATGTAGAAAATTATCAAAAATCTAGTTCTCTAGATTATAAAAGAATACTATTAGCCAAGCATGAAATAATATGTGTTTAAAATAAGTGTGCATTACTTTAAAACTGTCTAAATGTGCAGTGTTTACATGATAGTTGGGTCAAATAGTTGATGAGAAAATGAGGAAAGACATAACCTCTCTCTGGAGCCAGGAAGGTGTTAACTCATATCATTTTGCAGACTTAATGCCCTTCTGGCTCCGAACAGTTGAGGAAAAGATTTTTTTTTTTTTTTTTAAAGTTTAGGCAAGTGAATTGCATTACATTTTTTTTTGGTGGTATTTTGAGTTGGAATAATAAATTGGTTATGTAAATAGATCCCATACATGCAAGTATACACAGACCCAATAATTGCTTTAAGAATCTACAACAATACTCTCCTTGAAAATTCTTCACTGACAAACATTAAAAATATATGTAGTGTATCCTGTAATAACAACAACATAAAACCATCTTGTGAGAGCCAGAAAGTCATTAGACACTGCCATACTTGTAGCTACTTGCTCCCTCTATATAGAAAACTTCCCCAATCGGTGCCTGTTGGTCCCCCATGATCCTCTTTTTCTTATGTTAAATGAGAGCTGAGTTAATGAGATAGCCACCTGTCACAGTGACCTCGATGGCTCTCTGTGTGGTCTAATCCCTTCTGGCCCAGTAGTGGTGACGGTCTTTAAGATACTTTTACAAAGAGTTAATACCCTTTTGACTCTCAGCAGCCCTATATCAGTCGGAAACAAGAAATGAGTAATATTATATGTTCAATATTATACTGCTATCTTACATACAGTCATAGATGTAAATGTTCCTAATGAGTATATGTGTATACATTGTCTTACATTAAAGACCCCTGAGAAACAAATAGATTTGATTTAGATTTAATCAGGTTTTTATTTCAGCTCATTATCACTGACAGTGAATCAAACATCATTCTCTCAATCTCTCAATAAAGCACTTTGCAGAATAACATTAACAGCGAGCAGGGGCAAGATTTCATGTAAGACTTCTTCAATAATGCAAAAAATTGCAATTGCAATTTTTGCAATGATTCTTTGGGCATATTAGATTGCATATGACGATGTGTTGCCAATCAAAAGATATCAATACCTATGATAAGTATTTTTCTTATTTATTTGACAACTGCAGTCTATAATGTGAGGCAAAGCAATATCAATTACGCAGTGACATCAGCTTTGCTCTTTTTCTTATACACAATGTACATATCATATCCCTCTAAAGTAAAATAGAGTATACCAAGTATGGTACCTTGAGGCACGTTCTACTGAGATGGCAGCTAAATATGTATTGGGGCAAGAAACATCAGCACAGTGATTCCCACTATTTTGTTAGCTATATTCTAATACATTTAAATATTAAGCTGACTTCAAAATTAGTTCTTCATTAATCTAGACATTTATAGAGGCAAGGTTCATCCCAAACGCATGCAGAAAAGTTTTTGGACTGGGGTTTCCATCCATTGATAAACTGAATGTTACATGATACAGAAAATTACATGATTAATATAATAAAGTATGAAAGATTATAATTCCTAGAGGTATCATTATTTCTGTTAAATTGTAATAGCCCACCTAATTATGAGTCTTTCCTAAAAGATGGCTTCAGTAGGCAAGTACATGTGCTGTCAAAAAGGATATATTGTGCATGATTACACGACCATATGGCATTAAACATTAACATTGATTTTGAAACATCACACAATCACGACATAGATTACAGTACATGAGTACATAAGTACATTTACAACAACAAACACACAAACAGAACAATTAACAAAAAGAAAATAGAAATAAAGTGTGAAATTCTGCCATTCCCCTCTAGCTCAGTCAATATCTGGTGCCTCTATATCGATAACCGAGAGTCACTTTGTGCATGCATCGTTGATGCTGATCAGCTAAGTTTTGTACGAATAGCGCCATCATTGTCAGCCTTCAACCGATACACCTACAGCGGCTTAATATGTATGACTAAAAATATCATCACAAGTACCACTATCTGTATCCAACTATGGCAAAGTATAAAAAACTAAATTTTAAAATATCATCATGTCTCAGAGGACTATTCAAGAAATATCATATTTGAATTTGGAATAGATAGTAAAATTAAAGTCAAATTATACAACATATGAAAAGGAAATACATGGAATGACTCATAAGTGATGAAGACATGCTCTAAAACAAACAGCAGTTGATTAGTAAAATATACTAAATTGCAACCAATTCTTACTCTAGCATGAAAATGAAATGGTAGAAATCTAATCTATCTTTTCCAAAAGAACAGTGCCGACTGCCTGTAAATGTACCCTGGATCACAACCTGGTCCAAACTTTCCACAGCGAAGTTCTTGTACAGCGCCAAACACAAATCAAACTAAAACAAAAACACATACCAGATCTGTAAGAGGTCTGATAGAAAAGACTTTTGGTTTAAGTTCATAAATTTTTCCTAAAATTTTTGAGTACGAAAAGGAGTACGGTATTGCATTATGTGCAGCAATAGAAACATGATTTAAACAAATATTGATTGAAGTTCATAAATTTTCTGAAATATTGGAGTACAAACATGAGTATTGCAATATGTTGCAATGCCGAAAACAAACAACAGCCTCTAAGGATGGTGCCAAAACTTTTATCACAGGTTTATCAGTATACATAAAAAGCAAGTGGATCATTCAAGAAGCTACATGTGCATGTAGTAAGGGTAAAATTTAGTATGCTGGATCGGACTATGATCTTAGGTTGTGAGCTAAACATACTTTACAGTTTTTTTGTTAGGATACAGAAAGTCCACTTCATAGAATTTATGTTGGAAAATGGGGTACAGGAACATGTTTCACCTACTCAGAAACCACAGCACATCAATGCAAGCCTATTATTACACACGCCTTTCTTTGGTTCGTGTGCGAAAAGGAATAGTCACTCAAATCTTACTACGAAAGAAATTGTTTCTATTCAATTGTTTCTACTGAAGCCAGCACTCTTGTATGACTCAAGAGTCCTAGCCAATATAATGCTCCCATTAATTAGAGTACATGAATAGTTGAATTTTTTTCATGAACACTCTAAGTGCCTTGAGCATTTTGCAAAATTGAAACATGTAGACTGATTCTGATGAGAAGAGATAATACAAATAATAAAGTCATTTTTATATAGCGCATAGTAATAAATTCTCTATGCGCTTTGTGAAGTACTGAAATTCTCAAACACCCAAATAGGTTTGAATTCACAGGTAAAGCTAGAGTAATGATGATGATGATGACGACAATAATAATGATAATAGTAATTATAACAATAATGATAGATACAAAGCAATCAAACCTCTATAATAAGTTCATTTATATATGAAAGCAGAGAGAAAAAGAAACAGAACATAAAAGTTTGAAATAAATCAGACCAATAATAAGGAAAAATCACGGGAGAGGTTTACGGTACACCATGTGTAAAGTCCTCGAGGGACTGAGGAAAGTAGATAGAGAATGGAGGTGAGATGAAAGGCGAGAAAGTGGAGGTTAGAAGGAAGAGTATCTTTCGGAGGTGAGTTTAGTCCTGAAAAGGACTGTAACCCAGAAAGTTTGGGCAGGATGAGAGGTTTGAGTAGAAGACTGGATTGAGTTAGAGAGTTGAGTAGGCGAGTAGAATTGCAGAGCAGGAGCAGGAGAGTAGACTCGACGTTTCGGACAGGTTGACTGTCCGTCTTCAGGAGTGAGTGTTCGCTAGGCGTGCGGCGGTTCTTATGGCGTGGATGCGGACTTGGGGGAAAGCAATGAGCCGGCGGGCTCGGCAGGTTGGCAGGCAGCTGTCGGTGGTGGCGCGCGGTTGCGTGAATTGGCGGGAAACGAGTGGGCGGCGGTTATGCGGACGTCGTGTGGTAGGTGTCGGCGGGGTAGCGGGGGGGGGGGGGGGGGGGGGGGTGTGGTTCGTTGAGTGGGTGTATCGATCGGCGGTGAGGATAGATATTAGTGGTGTCGGTCTGTGTGTGTTGGTCGGCGGTTTCGGCGTTGGCGTAGGTTGTAGCGAGGTGTGGGCGTGGGCGGTGCTTGTGTGGGTGAAGAGGCTAGTTGAGTGGGTGTGGTTGGGTGGTTGTAAGTGGTGTCCGGGCTAACAGATGGCTGGATTGGTGAAGTGTTGGTGGTTGGCGTGTTGGTTGTGGAGTTGGTTGAAAATTGGTTGGAAGTAGGATGGTGAGGGAGGATTGGGTGCCAGATACTGTTGATGTGAAGGCCTGGGTCTTGGGGTACGGTGTTGTGTTGGTGGATCTCGATGGCTTCTCGGATCCTTCGGGTGTGCCAATGTCGGATGGGGGTGATGAGGTGACTTTTATCCCAGTGAATTTGGTGGAGCTCTTGTTGTGCGTGCTTGACGATGGCTGACTTGTCCCATTCGCTGCGTCGGTGGTGGGTCTTGTGTTCTTTTAGTCGGGTGTCGAAATCGCGGCCGGTTTCTCCAATGTAGACTTTGCCGCAATCGCCGCAATTTTCAACCAACTCCACAACCAACACGCCAACCACCAACACTTCACCAATCCAGCCATCTGTTAGCCCGGACACCACTTACAACCACCCAACCACACCCACTCAACTAGCCTCTTCACCCACACAAGCACCGCCCACGCCCACACCTCGCTACAACCTACGCCAACGCCGAAACCGCCGACCAACACACACAGACCGACACCACTAATATCTATCCTCACCGCCGATCGATACACCCACTCAACGAACCACACAACCCCCCCCCCCCCCCGCTACCCCGCCGACACCTACCACACGACGTCCGCATAACCGCCGCCCACTCGTTTCCCGCCAATTCACGCAACCGCGCGCCACCACCGACAGCTGCCTGCCAACCTGCCGAGCCCGCCGGCTCATTGCTTTCCCCCAAGTCCGCATCCACGCCATAAGAACCGCCGCACGCCTAGCGAACACTCACTCCTGAAGACGGACAGTCAACCTGTCCGAAACGTCGAGTCTACTCTCCTGCTCCTGCTCTGCAATTCTACTCGCCTACTCAACTCTCTAACTCAATCCAGTCTTCTACTCAAACCTCTCATCCTGCCCAAACTTTCTGGGTTACAGTCCTTTTCAGGACTAAACTCACCTCCGAAAGATACTCTTCCTTCTAACCTCCACTTTCTCGCCTTTCATCTCACCTCCATTCTCTATCTACTTTCCTCAGTCCCTCGAGGACTTTACACATGGTGTACCGTAAACCTCTCCCGTGATTATTCATACCACCATGCAAACCTTCAAACATCAAATAATAAGGAAGTTATGAATATTTTACATACCGGTATGTGGTCATTAAATCTAGATCTATGCGATTCTCAAATTGGAAATTTGGTCAGAGGGCCTTCTCCCTTGGGGCACTACTCAATATATTATATGGAAAGCATATCATTTTACATGCAGGTCCTCTATTTAAAAAAGAAAAGACTCGATCTTCTGAGTCATACATTTAGAAAAATTGACACTTTTAATAGTCACTTTGTGTGTTGAAACCAATGGGAAATTTGTCCTGCACTTTCCTTCTGATTTCATTCAAACATTCACCAAGTCTGATGATAATTATAATTCAAAAAATTCCAACATTCAATTTTTTTTGTCTGATTTCATTCAAACTTTCACCAGTCTGTTTCTCTGATTTTTGTTCTGCTTTCTTTTGGGGTAGTTATCTGTTCAGGTTGGATTTTCAGTTAACTAAATTGATGATATATATACCCAGGGTAGCTACAATTGCTCTTCCTGCAGGTCCTGCAATTATCATTACCCCTGTAATGCCAGGTACCTCTTTAATACACCAGGAGGGTGTTTCACAAAGAGTCAAATTTAACTCTAAGTTGGACTTAAACATCATGGAGAGCTATTCGTAGCCTTAAAATAAAATATATTCAAAAGCAAAAATTCAAGTATTTTAGACTTTTCATAAATTCCACATCAAGAACATGAAATCTCCTTGACAATGGAAAATATGAATTATTTGAATCAACATTTTATGCCTTTTAAAGGTACTATGTCCCATTTGCAGGCCAAAAAAATGAAAAAGTTAAATTTCAACTGCATTTGAAAGATAATACTAATTTAGAACTTCCCTAAAAAAGGTGGGGTTTGAAAATGTCTTCAAGTGGGAAAATAACGACTATTAGTTGTCAAATTGACTTTAGGGCTATAGAGCCCAAAAGTAATAGTCTTGATTTTCAGACAATTGTACCAAATGGTCATACGTTTTATGCTGCGCAAAGATTCAATCAGTTTAATCTTGGCCATCACAAGAAGTGGGTTATTGATGTAGACAAATGCTCATGTACCCTTTACAACTCTTTTCATGTATGTTATTACCAAAAAAGAAAAAAAGCCAGTCAGTCACTCAATAGTGTCTGACAGTGAAGTCTAGCAAGTAAACAGGTTTCCTTGCATAATTTGAATATGAGGACACTGCTAACGTTTACATTTCACAGATAGGACATACATGACATATTCATAATTCCTGCAAAGTTTTACAGAATTTGAGGTTGGCTGCAAAAGGGACATAGTACCTTTAACATAACTTTTACAAAACATTTTCAAAGATGCGAACGGCTTTCCATAATTATGAAGTCCAACTTAGAGATAAGTTCAACTTAGGATCTTTGTGAAACATCCCCCTGGGTCTAGAGGGGAAATGTTGGTGAACTTTGTCGAAGGATGTATGACTGTATGTACCCCAATGAGTGAGGACTGAAACCGGAGCCTGCTGTATGACTCAAGAACCTTCACCAATATACCAGAATGCTCCCACTAGAGAGTATACGTATAAAGTTTCTGAAGCACCTAAATAGAGACTCGTGACTGACAGAAAACCTTTTCTTTCTTTATTCTGTATTGCACTTTTCATTCTGATGACTCGGTGCTATGTGTGTTCCCCAAAAAATACTTGTGCATGTCTCGAGCATGAAAACTCATGTCTCCCTGATAAAAGTTACCGGTACATATTCCTTTCATTTTCTGATACTAATTGCTTTCTTTTCATTAACAGTATTTGTTCAACAGCTAGTGCTCAGGTTTATATATGTGATGAAATCATATACATGTACGCTTTCACAAAACTAATTAGCAGATGATTTTTCTTTTTTTTTGTGGTTGTTAGGTGAACATATGTTGAACATTTACACAGCAGTTCAGGCGTCTACCATATGGTAACTATTTTGATGAATTCATATATTAGTGGAGTCGCTGATGCACTATATTGGAGGAAGATAAAGAAATTTTATGAATGGCATCATGTACAGTTTGATGTTTTCAAAATTCAAATTAATGTGTAAAAAGTACAGGTACACTTTAATATCCATAATAAATACAAAATCGATCAAAGCATATCATCTTCATGATAAGTGTTTTTTAAAGTCATAGACAGTCAAGAAAATCAAAAAGCATTTTACGCAACAAAAGGAATGAAATAAAATCATAAATAATTTACATTCTGAGAAAAAATTAATTAATCAAACTCAGAAGCAACAAAGAAAAACACATTCTGGACAGGCTATTGCACAAGAGTTGAATTTGAACGATGTCTACTCAGATTCACCACCATTACTGTTATATTATCCATGGAACCTCGGTAGAACGCTTGAAGGACGAGGCTTTTGGCGCCAAAATGTGGCTCCCCTAATCGCTCCTTGATATACTGGACGGCTTCTTCGTTGGTAAAGGTATCCCACAATCCATCGGTGGCAAGGATCAGGAACTGGGGATTGTGTTCATCAAGGTCAAAGAACAAGATGTCTGGGTCGGCGACCACAAACTTGTGATCCTTGAGCGGGTAGTCTCCGATGGCACGGGAAGTGGCGAGGATTCCTGCTACGCGCCAGACGCCGTTGAAAGCGATAAAACCTCCGGCTTTCTTGATGCGTTTGCGCTCCTGGGGATGGTGGGGTTTGTGGTCGTAGGAAAGAGGGATGGTTTTGCCGGATCCGTCGCACATAACGCCACGAGAATCTCCGACGTTTGCGACGATCACATCCGAGTCTGTTATCAAGGCTACAAGAGCTGTTGAACCTAAATAGAATAAGACAAAAGGAAACAATTAATAAATGAAAGAGCTACTATCCTCATGTGCATCTGAATTATATATCAAGGCTGGACACACATTTTTTCACTACAATGTACATGTAGGTCATACGTACTACTGTTTTTAGGGCCTATGAGCATGAAGTCCTGTTAAACGTATGTAATTATTGAGGGTGCAGACCTCAGATTTTAATTTTAGGGACCCATATGTCCTGCTTGTATCAGATCCTGGACATGATCATTAGAATATACTATCAAACAGAATAGTGGATACAGAAGAAAAAAAAATCTGTTTCTATAGCATATTCTAATTACAACTGAATGGAAAAGCAACATCTCTTTCTCCAGGTCAACAAGAGATTGAGAGAATAATACACAGGTCAACATAGATCTATGTGAAGTATGAGAGATGTGTACATGAGTAAAAAGAAACATTCCACATTGTAAATGGTCTGTAGTGCTATCACCCCATTGGTATTCATTCCATCTACCGATACCTTTCTTCATCTGGCACAAAAATGACAGGTTGATGAATAATTGTAAATGAGGGAATAGAAATCCAGCATTGACTGCCCCCATCAAAATAAATGCCAGATAAGACCTGTCTTCATCAGCTCGAGTTTGCAAAATAATCCGCTATCTCAACTATCCTGCTCGCAAATTAGCCAGTTAATTTTCATTTTCATCAGCCCGCAGTTGCAATTAGCGGGATATTTGGTTGAGAAAATATCCAGAGAAATCTTGGTATTATTTCCAAAATATCCTGCTATTTCCCGAATAGCAGGCTAACTTACGCCCGCCCGAGCTAGTTTTTGATGAGCGTATCGGTCTGATGAATATGCAATTTCGAGCTTCGGGACAATATCCCCAGTCTGAAACATTTGGCAAATTCGAGCTAATGAAGACAGGCCTTATAGAAACAGCTGACGTCCACAAAAGAGGTCATCGGTCTGCATACTGTTATCACTGTCATAACACACAATGCTTGGCACGTACATATGAGAGGATGAGCAATTATAAATGACCTCATAATCATTGGCATAGCCAGGATGGATGATGGAAAGTGCCTGAGAGGTAGGTAGGGGGAGAATATTTATGATATATGGCACCCCCCCCCCCCCTCTCCTCCCCGATATTAGGAGGGGCTAGAGAGGGAGAGGGTTCAGGATAAATGCCAAGAACAAGTGCACTTAATAATATTGTAGTACATACAAATGTATTGTATAGTTTCATTTGGTCGTCGGCAAACTGCCTCTTGCTTACCTCTCCCCCTTAATATAAGAGCTCTTGTTTTAAAGATAAAGACCAGTTATGGTCGTGCGATTACATTGCGAAAGAAACGTTGTGAAATCGATCAGAAAAGGTTGATCATCTAGCATAGATGTACTTGTAGACCGCCGGGTGAGCCCCAAAATTCGTCAGTTTCGTGACCTCGGCTCGGCATCTACTTTTTTAATAGTGGATATTATTAAAGAATATATTTTGATATTATAGTCACAACTCGTCAATCGAAAAAAAATGCATATAAGCTCAAAAAATGGAAAAAAGGTGCCTAAAATAATTTTTCTTCTTCACAGACGTTGTCCAATCACTGTGCATGTATCAAGTATAGATTGCAGCGCCTCAAGCTTTTTAGCCAATCACAGGCAGTGTTGTGCACGTACCACTGGCGCGCGCTATTTCGAGCTGCAGGTGTAGTAATCTGTCGTCAACAACTGAATGTTTCAGAGGAAAACACAGGTTTTTTGCTGTATGCATACAATTTCGACTCACAGTAAGGTGATATCTTTCAGTGGGAAGAGTTACAGAAAATTCAAGGAGTGTGCAGATCTTTGGAATGACGTCAGTTTTGGGTTTGAACTAGAAAACAAAATTGCTGCGATTGCGGTCAACTTCGACTTCGACTCGTTCGAGCTGCAGACAGGGCAGTACCCGCCTACCCGCCAGGCGGAGGAGTGTACCAGGGAGGTGTTCGAACTGCAACAAGTTCAACAAAAAAAGAGGTAGGCCTAGATCTATGTCATTCCATTCCGAAGAAATGATTGTATTAACTATTTCAGCATGTTCAGAATAACTCTGATCCTATTCTTCTCCTCCTCCCTCCCTCCCTCCCTCCCTCCCTCCCTCCCTCCCTCCCTCCCTCCCTCCCTCCCTCCCTCCTCCTCCTCCTCCTCCTCCTCCTCCTCCTCCTCCTCCTCCTCCTCCTCCTCCTCCTCCTCCTCCTCCTCCTCCTCCTCCTCCTCCTCCTCCTCCTCCTCCTCCTCCTCCTCCTCCTCCTCCTCCTCCTCCTCCTCCTCCTCCTCCTCCTCCTCCTCCTCCTCCTTCTTCTTCGAGTTCGAGATAATCTGCCTCCTTCAATATACTGAAGTGAAGATTCTTGCACTTATTACACTGGGTTTCCCCCTACTCTTACTCTTAGTCTTATAGAAATAGTGCAATGGGTTCTTAACGTGTCTCCATTTAACGTCCTATCGAGGAACGGAGTGTTTTCCCACTTGACATAACTGCGTCTAACAAGGGAAGGGGCACGTTAACAGTAACACACAATGCAGGCCTCGGTCATCCGCCTGGGTGGGAGTCGAACCCGGGATCTTTGTCTAGATCATAGATGTCATATGTCTATTCCCGGCCCAAACGTTACAACTAGAATCAAGAAAAAGAGAGTCTAGATCTAGCAATATCTACCAGGTAATTTCTTACTTTCTAAAAAAATGCTATGCTCTCGAAATTGAGGCCTAGCTGACTTGATCAAAGTGGTTGATCAAGTCAATTGGATACTGGTCAGGCTTGATTCTAAACTACATTATTACAGATCAGGTCTTCATAATTAATGTGGGTATTTATTGTCCACATATCGATTACGGTATCGTCTGAGAACAGCGTACTGGTGGGGTTTTTTTCGGGTGGGGGGGGGGGGAGGGGCCACTGTCCCCCTAAATTTCCACAATCAAAGTGGTTTGTTTTTCTTTCTTTTTTGCATGTTTGAAAAATTCTGCATGGTGGCCCACAGTCCCCGTCAATATTTGACACATTTAAATTAATACGCCACTTGTGTTGGAGAATGAGCCTTGCCCTTGCCTGGTGATCTGTTTATTCATTATGAAAAAATGTATTACAGTACCCTATGCCCTCCATGCTCTACAGTCTACACACAAAAAAACACTTCATAAAAATATGAGACACCTCCTTACGTTTTCTAATAAGCAGTTCTGAATAATTTCCACTGTTAGTGTCACTGATGTCCAGTCCGTTCACTTCCAGTTGGAGACAGTAACCAGTCAGCACAGATTTTTTTATTTATTTGTATTTTGATGATAGTTATATGCTAGATTCGACTCATACTGTAGGTTTTGTAGTGATGAATACTTCAGTATGTCTGTCTCGTAGAACTATAGACCTATTCTTTTTTAATAAATGATATTAAATGATCCTCGCTTTTATTTATTTTCAATAAGGTATGTCCAACCAGGATACCATGCGGGCTGCTACAGGCACTTCTGTAACAT
>JAVYIG010007880.1:0-96017 GCA_035222895.1 Strongylocentrotus droebachiensis
TTCTCATATACTTTGCTTTGACCTTTTTCTTTCCAACTTTGTCGTTACTTCTCCTAGCTTTATCTGATTATGGTCTCGTGTTAAATATTATATTTTAATTAGATACTTGCTTTTTTCTCATTGCTCGTCCACCGTCTAAGTCCACCCCACCCCTGTCATATTCTCAAAATGTAACGCTTTTTCGGAGGTGAGGGGGGAAGAGGGTTAGATAAATGGGAGAAAGGACATTTTCACGATCTCAGATTACCGACAAGAAAAGTGGCATGTTACCGATAACAAAGAAATGACCCGTTACTTAACGGCCTATATATATCATTTAGACACGCAAAAGTACAAATTACGTAGGTGTATTCTTGGAAATAGTATATCATTGTCCTTCAAGACATACTATTTTTCTATACATCTTTCAAGAACATGCGAAAATCAGTAACCTTCAGAGCGAAAATGATTCCAATGTAAGCAGAAGAAATTCATCTTCGGGGTCGGCGAAATCAAGCGACTGCATTCCAAAAGTGTGCCGACGCAAAGATCACAAATGATCTTTTGTAAGCAGGACATCTCTTTCTCTCTCTATCTCTCTCTATCTCTCTCTATGTCTCTCTGTATTCATGTCGCTCTCTCTTTCTCTCTCTTTATATCTTTCTTTCTATATCTATCTCCTGAGCCAAAGTGATTTGAATAATAGAATTCGAGATTCCATTAAACTAAGGCCATTACAGATGTCAAGTGCCATATCCAACCTGCGCTGTTTAGCGGCTTTCTTTGATCGTGTTTTATGACCTTTTGGTACCCGGACAGAGCATGAATATTCGTCTTCATCTATATGTTCAATGTAAGCTTACTATCTACATGTAACTTTGTAGAGTTAGAATATTTATATAAAAGTTGAATTGTGCACAGGTTGAATTTAAGTTGTTAAACTAATACTCATCAGCAGCCAGTATATGGAAAGGTACATGTACGATCAATTAACGGACATTAATTTTAACCACTTTAAATATCATTCCTTTTCTAAACGATTAACCCACATTATTGTTTAACACGCTATTTATTCATAATGTCCCAATACTTTAATACTTTTATTCGAGTAAAGATAGGGGAGTATACATGTACATGCATATACATTCAACAAATGTGGGTTTACTTCCCATCCGAATATATTCTGTCCCTTCCACCATTGCCCTTCCCTTCGAAAGATTAGGAGATAATTTATAAGATAAAGTAATCATAAGTGGACTGTCTATTTGCTTATTTATTTATTTACCATGGGGATCAGAACAAATTGATGATGATAATTGTTTTACCTGACGGCTCAGACTATGCTGGTACATGTTGGTAAATAACCAGGGGACCGACGGCTTTAAGGTCCTCTTCGAGGGACTTGGTAATGAGGGTCGATGCCTTACCAAAGGGTACGAGCGTATTGACTTGGTTTCGGTTTCGAACCCGGGACCTTCCGATGACGAGACCACTGCTCTGCCGCTGATCATCTCTACTCGGAAGCCCCGCATGCACATGAATGTCGGAACTTCGGCAATTTCTTTAAACAAAAACACCATCAACTCAAAATACATATAACAAATGGCAAGGCATCGCATAGCTGCTTTCGGAATTTTAAAATGAGTAAAGTTACATGTATAATATTGCAATGAACCCATAGGCCCATAGAGATCTAATGAATAGGTCAGCGAACCTGTTATATTGCTTTTTAACAGCCAAATTTCAAGTTAGACTATGTTCGTGATCTGACTACGTAGTGCGTCTGAAAAGTAATTGGCCATTTTAAGTATTATTGTTGTCGTTTCTTGGTCATGCGTTAGATTTGTCTGCCGGTTACGGGTATCAGCCCCTCTTTCACCCCATTCGACCCCTGTATCGGTTCTTTCTCGATATATTTCATTTTCTAGTAGATTAATCGTTTAGTTCCGGCAGCCCCATTACAAATCTGAACAGGGGGAAGGGGGGTAAACTTTAGAGCTGTCTGCCAAGAGTCTTAGAACCACGAAGGTCTTCAAAAGAAGAGAGGGGAAAACGTAAAAAAAGAAAAAGGACTCATCCCGAACCTTAAAATCTATTGTCTTGTTAATTCATCTTTTCTCCAGCTAGTAAGCGCCCCCCCCCCCCCACCCTCCATGGTTCAAGCGCCCTTTCACTTTTTTGGCACACGCTATGCCACTCACTATCAGCATGTAATCTGTTCCCTGCATGTGAAATTCACCGTAAGTAAAACAAGCTAGGGAGGTCTGAACTATAACATTTGTTATTTTCTTGGTCATAAAAACGCACATTTATTTCCATTTTGCTAAGAAAACACATCATCCCGGTACTTGATTTGAATATATATACAAAACATGATTTAGTGTCAATTCTAAAAATCGAAATAGCAACCCCTCAGCTCCAATTCACCCCTGTCGATTTAGTAGCACCTCTTAAAACATTCGAAGGCTAAAAATATTTATGCAACAGGCGAATGTGTATTTTCATTTGGGGTGTATTAAAAAGAAAAACAAAATGAAGTGCTTTTTGGAAATTGATGTTGAGCATTGATTTATGAGAATGCGAATATCAACGTTCGGGCAATTAAAAAGTCCGTGCCTAAGGTGCAGTTTTGCCTGCCGTTTGGATCTGCATCACTTTTATTTGCTCGGTTCGGTCGGTCACGGTTGTCTGCATGTAATCAGGGAAATAACAGATAGTGGATTCCTAACTGAGATTTCATACGAAGTCAGCTGTCCGGAGCTTCTTCGGGGCATTCGGATTTACTTGGAAATGTAAGTTTATGCCTATGACTGTTGCACGCGCTGTGTCATTTTGATTGCGTTAAAACCTGTGCGTCAAAGGTAGCGCTATTACCTCTGACGTAGTCCTACGCCAAGCGTATTAGCGTATTAATAACTCTGACTGGTCGATATCGCAACATGCTGATGGAACTAAACGGTGTTTACTGTTCAAGATCGTTTAACACTTAAGTGACTGTATTGAAATAATGCCTGGGTCGTGCTAAAAACCTGTAAACTGACCAGTGATCATTGTTACATAGGTTTATTTCATTAAAATAGTGTGTTTATTTATGTACTTATCTATTTTTTCCTCACAAACCCTGTCAGATTTTTGAAATGCAATATCCCGGTTTACTAACATATTCAAATATATGGACATTCCTTTCCAGGGGACCTATAATGAGTTATTACATTAACCTGATATCAATGAACGATCTACAGCACTTGGAATCCAGTCTGATTACATTATTTGTTGTTATGTCTGGCAAGCCTCGGACAGGCTTTAGAAAGTTTGCATGAAATTTGAATATGTTAGTAAACTTGTCTAATTGACTATTGATTATATGCTATTTGCCTAGGGAAAATATTTTATGCGGTTTCGTGGGAGTGGGGGATGCTGAAGCTAATTGTTAAAAGACCATTTTCGTAATGTAATAAAATATAATACATAAATCTTTTTAAGTACCATTCCGTAATGTTAGATAAGACAAGCCGTAATGGTTGTCCTACCTAGCAGCAATTATTCCATGTAATTTGCATCCTGACTATTGAAATACAATTCTTTGTAACAGGTGGATGAACAATTTGAAACATTGCACTAAACAAAGATTTTGTGCATTAAATTGATTACATTACAAAAATATTATGTTACATTGCACGTGTATGTGACACACAATTGTCGTTGTGTACACATCGGAGAAGTAGAAAAAGCAGCATATAATGATACATTAGCATACTGATTTTTAATACGCATTAGGAATGTCATTTACATAAGTACGTTTCTATTGCCCTTCGCTGTAGATAAAAATGGCTGCAAACGTGCCAGAAACACCAGGAAACAATTACACTGTAGTCATGAAGGCCGCTTGATACATTCTTCCGACTTACGATGAATGGTATACTTATGATATCTCCTTGATACACATTTTCAAAACACCATTTTGTACCATTGGCTTATTTAACTGGTGAGTACGCAAAGACGATTTTGTCGATGACGGATAAACGAAAGTCTGCCGGGTGTTTGGCATCAGCGTAGCCATGCAGGGTTGCCGTACTCTAGACCGGTTTACTAACAAATTCAAACTGTATGCATCCATTTTTGTAACAAAGGTTGTTCTTGATAACCTGACATATTTCCTGAGGCTTGTCCAACATAGCAACATGTAAAATATGCAGACTAGATTTCGAGCATTGTAGTTCATTCATCAATAACAGGTTAATGGAATAACTCGTCACTAGGTACCCAGAAAAGTAATATCCATCAATTTGAATATGTTAGTAAACCGGTCTATTGCTTCATTATGCCCTTTTAACACGGGTGATCATTTGCTGACTTAGGATCGCGTCAGTGACAAGCGCAGTCTTGACTCGCTGTGCGAGAGATATCGTATCCAAAAATTAATGCACAATAAACAGCTTGAGTCACCGTTGCGTCAATCTTTGGCATACGTCTAATACCTTGTTACGAGTTAGGTAAACCATGATGCATCGAAATGACGCCTCTTTCATGACCCAAACAGTTGCGTACGAGTGTTCATTCAACTACATTCAAACAATACGAAATCTGACTAAGACACATGTGACGCAGAGGTGCGTTGGCTATCGATGTTTGATTTGATTGTAATGTATATCTTCCGAACACTGGCAAAACCGTTTAAAAGCTTCTTTTTGTAATAAATATAAATAAACAGATGAATAAATAAATAAATAAATAATGAAAGCGCTTAGAGATCCGGTTTTACGTTTCGATTGCAGCCGTCATTGTCTGTATGTTGGGGTGCCTTTAGTATAATCATGATTTTTTACAAATCAAATTAAGTGGCTCTTAGTTGAACGAATGACGAGGAGTGGGGATGGGAGCAGCCGACGGCGAATGAGCCGATATTGGCCTACATCAACCATCAGGAAATACAAATTGTTCAACCGGAATTCTTAGTACGATGAAAAAATGATTTGAACATCCATTTTGGGAAATCAAAAGGGTGGTGATTGAATGCCGTGTCTCGTTTTCACGACGAAAAGCACCGCAACATTTCAGCGAGATACATTAAATTGAAACCAAGGTAATCTCTTCGTATTGATTGTCTGTCTAAAAATACAACTGGGTTGATTGAAGATATTAGCCGAGATGCCGAGTCACATCCAAGGTAAAATTTGCCCCGATCATCAAGGGACAGACATTTTATATGATAGTCTCATGAATTGTTCTACATTAATGCGGAGGTGTTCCCCGGTCTTTCTCCTTTAGAATGGTCGGGGAGCGACCGGGAGAACGATGAAAATGCTGTTGGACTTTGACACCTAAATGCATCAGCCGAACACACCAATCTTTTAATGCATTCCACAAAGTTCCCGGGGATAAGTTGTACTTATCGTGTTCAGATGGTGGGAATACATATTTCATTGAAGTTCTGCTATAGTTGTTGCCAAGTCTAACAAGCCTCCGATAAACGTGGGGCTGCGTGATTCTCTCAGCTGATAATTGGGCGTGCGACACGGAAACAGTCCAGGCAGTGGACTACACGCCGAGAAACGTGTATACCTCTTACCGTCATTGGATACCCATGATAAGCATAGAAAAGGCTTACGCGCAAACATGCGTGCTGACGTATTCAGACGCTTCAAAATGACGTATGATGTGTGTGGAGACATTACGGCAGGCAACGATATGGTGTCGGGGGGGGGGGGGCAGCATAATTGGACGTATGGGAATGGTGTCGATGACAGCAAGGCTGTCGGGTGTCAGGAGGGTTTGGAAAGGGGCTCATCTGTTGTTTCACGCGTTGTCTTCCCCATCTCCCTCTCTCTCTCTCTCTCTCTCTCTCTCTCTCTCTCTCTCTCTCTATCTGTCTCTGTCTCCTTCCTTCATTCGATAACCGGGGGAGGGAGAGGGACTGGGCGAGGGGGCTATCCCTTGCAGGCTTGCACTCCAGGGCTACGCCACTGACGCAAAGCTGAACAAACCTTTCCCCTGGAATACGTGATGATGAACATGTTCCTCCGAATTCCCTCTTTGACCTTATTCGGGGTTCTACGATTCTTGGCAGACAGCTCAAAATTTATGTGGTGAAAAACAAACAGACTCGACAATTTCTGAAATGATCAAAATGCCCCCATGTTTCTCCGAGGGCCAATAAATAGTGACATTTCATCCCTATTGCCAGATACTTATATTTGATGTTCGGCTAAACAATGAGCAGCTCCAATACTCACATCGAATTTTGAGGATGAAACTATTTTCGACAGAGCCTCGAGCTGTGAAAGATTCAGTATGAAATATCAGAATAACATTAATATAAAAACTAATAAATTCACAGTAAATTTGACTCCAAAAAAGAAGAAGACTAAACTAGCTTTCGGAGGCACAATAGGCGGGGGGAAGGGGGCACATTGTCATTATACTTCGTTGTGAACCTCAGGTGTACTCAAAGTACGTCAAATTGAATCAGGTGAGGGGGGGGGGGTGACCCCCGGTCAATCCATATGGATCCGCCCTGCTTTTCTGTAGAAATCAATTCCTGAGCAATATCTTGTCTACCTAAACTTTGTTTTCAGCCCTGATTGCAATCGTTCGACTATGTTTGTTTATTATTGGATATGTGAGTCAGTGCCGATCGATTGGTCTAGCTCTGTAAATGCCAAACGCACGAACACCCGGCTAGAGTAAATCTCTGTGTTTGGAAATCAATCATCATGTCAGCCGTAATTAGCTATCTGGCGTTCCAGTGATGCATTCTCCCTGCAAATCAGCACACTGTTATAAGAAAGACATTCTTTTTGAGATTTAGATTTCTCAATTTCTATACCTTTATCCAGCGCAAGCCTTGTTCTTCGCAAGCAATTTATTGAGCATAATTACGCAGGTATATTCGACTCTGTTTAAATCTGATTCTGGTTGAACTGGATGTTGTGTACGCATATCCGTTTGTAAACTTTGGGTCATACTTTCTCCTAATTGTTCCCATTTTTGTTTTTACATGATTTTCATGTACGCTCCCTTTGTAGGCTTATAAGTTCTATCATGAGGGTTATATTTTGTTGTTGATAAACATCTTCATTTTACCCGCTAGTAACCAGACTTTCGTTTTAACTTCTCTTATTTTGTTTGTCAGTAGACATTTCATGGAGAATCACATTCAGTATCATTTTACTAGCATGCATCCTTATTATTGAGACAAAAATAAAATGTTATGATTAAATGGACTTAAATTATTTCACGTGTTGGGCGATTATGTTTGCTTCCGTTGCTCTTTAAAAATGTATAAGTGGTTGAAGAACAAACAAATGATAATCAAATCATATAGTATAGATATGCAACTATAATATAAGACAGACCTCACTTATTTAAAGTGATGTGCCACCTACGGACACTATGACTCCTGGGCCCCATTTCACAAAACTTGTCATCAGTAACAAATGACAGTTTTTGTTGTAAGCTACTGAAATCCTAGCTTCTGATTGGTTACCAGCAGATTTGTCACTGATTTTTGTCATTTGTCATTGAAAAAAGGCTTTGTGAAACGGGTCCCTGATATGATCAGTTGACCGGTGCGTTGGACTAATCACTACAACTTTGCAAGGTAACCTAAAGTGAATAAAATAGAATTAATGTAAATTTATAAAAAGAACAACAAAACAAATCCTTATATCATAGGCCTTCCATAACAACAGCTTCGAATGAAAGTAACCTTGAATAACCAATTACCACTCGACATTCGCAAGAGCAGAGTGCATTCTTTTCACAAAAGTGGTAACTTTAAGAGGAAATTAAAAAATACCTAACACTTGAGAGTCAGAGGAAAGAAGTGAATGACGTGTTATATGATTGAAATAGCCTGAATACAGATTTATTTTCTTCTTCTTCTTCCTCCTCCTCCTCCTCTTTTTCTTCTTCTTCTCCTTCTTCTTGTTCTTCTTGTACTTATTATCATTTCTATCATCAGTTTAATGTTGCTATTATCATTGTCATCATTATTATCTTTAATAAGTTTGTTTTTCTTATCTGTCTGTAAATATTACTATTTTAACTTATTAATTTTATACATGTTCAATTTTATCCTGTTCAAGCTGACTTAATTTTGATCTGTTATTCTTGAATATTGCTGTATGTTGGAAGCTTGGCGAATAAAAAAAACAATCAATCAATCAGTGTGCTGAGGAAATAGTATAATCAGTCGAGCCTAACAATGTTGTATGTATGTACGGCGTACATTTTCATAAATGAATAATACACGCCAATACAAATTATTTTTAAAAACTATTTAAAAAACCATCACAATCACACCAAAAGATCTTCAGAACAAAGGCTTTCAACGATCTAACTATGATGTGAATGTGTAAGGCAGTAGAAAAAAAAGCTCTGCGGTTCAAACAGGGCAATTAACACCAAGGGGTCAATCCATTAGAGTCAGAATAGACAAACGGCCCATCAGATCGGTAGCCATCGGGACCGAAGAAAAATACCTGAGAGAAGGTAAACAAATGTTCTCTTGAACTCTGTGAAAAGTAGCTAAATAGCACACGAGACCGAAGATGGCGGTCTTGTGGGTTGTCGCTTCTAGACGGCTGTCGGTCTAGCGAGCCTTGGGAAAAATGCCTACAGGAAAAACGTCACCGACCCTGACGGTCTAATTGGCATTCGTTATTGTTTGAACTTTCGGTGTTGGCTGTTGTCTGCGTGAGCTGCAGCATATAAATTCAAATTCTAATAATTGCATTATTCATTTGCACTTTTGTTTTTTAGTATTCGTGGTAAACAACATTCTCTCTGGGTCAATTTATATCAACTTCAGGAGTGCGGGCAAAATATGTTTTAATCCCCTGGAATGCACTAGAGTTTAAAATCGATGTAAAAAGGCTTTATTAGGCGGCTGAGTAGGTGAATTTTGAACGCTAGACCTGGTTAATTTCCTTAAACAGGAAATAAGGAACGAGGCTTAATTCTGAGAAGCTGGCGAATTTCCTTTTTGCTCTTATTCTCAAACATCTCTTCCATTTCTTTTTAACATTTGTTTGTGCGGAGACTGATTTTAAGAAGCAGGTCATTATTTGCTAATGCATGCCAACAGCACCTTGATCTGCATTTACCACAAAAGAAAATAACAGTGGCCGACGTTTTGTAAATGATTAGCTCAGTTCATACAATGTAATTCTTTATATTATACATGAACAAAAAAGTTCACTTTATTTCTTCCCCCAAAACAGGGCATGATTTAAATTCGAGAATAAACTTGATCTATCTTTAGGAGGGGAGGGGGCAGAAATGATAGGCGTCGATCTATCTTTAGAGGGGGCAGAAGGGGGCATAAGTGATTGCCCTTGCCCCTCCCCTTTCCGCGAGTCACCTGCATACTACAGAGTGAACGCCCTCCGTATAACAATACCTATCTGCTGATATTGTTTGTTACTCGTTAAGAACTTTTCTTCATTTGCCATGAAACGTGAGACAGAGTGGCCATAGAACTCGGCTCGTGCTAGCCTCGGGCTATCATTAAAAGTCTGATTTTCATTAGCTAGACTTCGTCTCAATCTCTTCATCCCCCTTAGGTATTGAAAAGTCGATTTAAAGTACATGAAATAATGCGATATATAACCATGTAATACCACAGGATCGAAAGTACATGGTCCTCGTATCATTTTTGACATTACGAGCATCAAAAGAGGACACCAAGGGAATATGAAAGTGTTCTAAAAGCTTCGTGACTCTTCATGCTAACAGTTTTAGTGTCGATAGGTATTTAGCCCTCACGCTGCTATGCTACATCAATCTTTTTAACTTTCTGATAAACTATACACACAGATCAATAGAGCAGTATTTTGAATGGCATACAAAGAGTTAATAATCACTACATTTTAATTCTAACAATGCTGTAGGGTTGTCAAAGCGGATTAGATCCCTCAAATGGTTGCCCTGTAATCAAAATGGTCTCAGGCGTTCGTATTAGTATGCTCTAATCATCTTAAGAATTATTTTATTGTTAAAAAGGAAGTACATATACTCAAAACAAACATCGATCTACGTTTCCAATAACAAAAAACAAACTATACTGTAATCCTAAGATGGTCAAATAATAAACCTCACAATTATGGATCCAGTGCACCATTTGTTCTCCTGTATTCTATTCTGTAAAGCGCATAGAGACATGCAAGTATGCATATATTTTGTTATGTGCTATACAAAACGTTTAATTATTATTATTATTATTAATTTTGAGTAAACATGCAAGAGTATCCAATGAGAGCGAATATCTACTATATAGTCCCTCGGAAAAGACGTGCAATCGTAGGTCTTCCGGGTGGATGCTTCGCTACCAGTGTATGTGTTTTGACTTTAAGCATCGACAAACTGTCTAGCATAATTAATCAGTCAGTCCGTTGATCAATAAATAATGTAATCAATCAATCAAACAATGAAGCGATTCTTCATCTCAATCAATTCAAATCAATCAATTATTATATCGCTTAATACAAAAATCAATTAATAAACTTCGGGGTTTTTATCACCTCTTTGCGCGGGTGCTCGTTAATCACAGGTGCAATTTGGTGCAAGACAAAAGGCATCAACTGAAGTGAAGTTTGCTTTGTGCGACACAATGGCTTGGCAAAATACTCTGTCCTCATTAGCTCCAAGACAAACCTTCCTAACACCGGTATAGATTAATCTTGCACTGGAAGCAATAAAATAATCTTGAAGTCTTTGGTATATCTTTACCATGATAAATACAATATGGCACAGGAAGATCAATATTTGTGTAGCGTATAAAGATCGTATATTATATTAAAGCATCCTTTCCCGATTTCATGATTTTTGCGCCAATATTGACTCTCTACAAAACAATTCCGTATCATGCAACCATGGACACATGACCAAGCTCACATCAAAAACAGATTGCATCCTTTATTCCACGACATCATTTGTCAAACCAAGCCTGACTGCTCTAAAGTGGTAATAACCAGCTTGGCCTTTGGAACCATTTTCAGATGGCAAAGATGGCGGACCTTTAATATTGGAATAGCTAATAAATGCCTCCCAAATCGCCGGCTGAAGATCGCAACGCCCACATAATTGGAGCGGTGAGGACCTCGCGCACTTTTGAGCTATTTTCCGCTTCGTACGGGCCTGCGAGAAGACTGCGGGGAAGGTGACATTTTATCCGGAAAGATCGGCGGAAATCCAATCTCCGCACCCTACCGATTTCTTTAGAAAGTTGCAATTCCCATACTTCCTCTCCCTTTTCATTGCATTTTCTTCTCATCTCTTTCGTTTTAGGAGTTTGGTTATCCGAGTGTATGATTTTATCGATATTCATGTCGCGTATTATGTGCCCTGTAATGTCTCTTTCAACGCTATATACATGGAATATGACGTTGGATCATAATTTCGATAAATTTTGTCATGGCCTTTTGGAATATTAAATATTTTGTTTTTCTTTAATGTTTAAAACTACTTTTGTAGTTCTTGTGTACATATAATCTTAAAGTAGGCGTTTTCCTTTTTAAACCATACACTTTTATTTCGAAACATTACAATCAACAGATAAAGCCCTCTAATCGAAAATAGCGGATACCATTATGAAGGGCTTTCTGTCTCTCATACATATAAAATCATTGAAAAATACCGATATGCGGCTGGTATATGTATTTTATATTTTTCTGATGTGACTGTTTTGAGATAAACCAAACCATCTGCCGTGCTTTCTTTAAAATATGTGTAGCAGATGCCTGGAATGATATGCTTAGTAACATAATGATTATCGTCTGCTGCCTAAAATTATTGACTTATTGAGGATTTTGCAAGTGAATAATTTCGTCCTAAATAGTGCCCTAAACCATTCAAAAATTAGAAAGGTCATCAGAATATTAAATAACAATTTTCAAGAAATCGTCCCGAAATTTTTGAATTTTCCAACAGTTCTTAAGAAATGATTGAATTGCACTACGTATTGCTACTTGCGCCCTCTATATATCAAACTATGCCTAAGCGGTGACCGTTGGTCCCCATGGTTCCCTTGTCCTTTAATCGAGAGCTGATTTGATGAGATAACCACATGTCAGTGACCATGCAGGGAGGTATAATCCCTCCTGGCCAAACTAGTGCAGACAAGCTTTAAGATCGTCATCATTAGTTTATTGTGCGTCTTAAATGTGGCGTCTGTCGCAGTTCATTCAGTTTACTCCGATTTTTTATATTTTAAATATGTCATTTAATTTCCTTTCCTCCTAATGAATGTTATATTTCCATTTTTTAAATCGACTGATTTTCAGAATTACAGACATGCATTATAAAGTGGATGGGGATATTATGTGGCTTAGGCCCTGACAATAACTGGGTTACTTCTAAAATCAAAAATAGGACATGTCCCAATAAAAAGATGTTATGCACACCAATTTACAGCTGGTATCTTTTTTTATTGAGATCAAAACACTCGACTTTATTGAACAATCGTTTTCTGCTCGACTCTTGGGGTTTATTTTGTCGGCGAGCTTAATGTAGGGCGCTGGCATGAATGAATGAACATCGAAAAGTGGAAAACATTCGTTTTCTTTAATTGGACTTCACAGCCTACGCCGAAAGATGTCTGGGGAAATGTGTTGATCAGTGTCGTGCCGCTGTGGCTGTAGGGGGCACGGGACGGAAAGGGGGTGGAAGAGAGAGAGAGAGAGAGAGAGATACAGAGAGAGAGAGAGACACACACACACAGAAAGACAGAGACAGACAGAGACAGACATAAACAAGAGAACAAGTGCGAGAGAAAACCATATTAAAGAGAAAGAGACAAAGAGACGGAAACAGAGAGACAGATGGAGACAGGGAGAGAGAGAGAAAGGAAATAAAGAAAGAATTATAGGACTAAATACCACACCCCCCTAATCGATGACCATTTTAATACGTGTTTCATGAACCTTGTATGCCCCAGCCCCCCCCCCCCCCCTCTCCCCCATTAATGTCTTGTGGCACGCTACGCCACTGATGTGGATGTGGATAGAAAGTGTCGGCATTTTAGTCGGGTCCATTAACCTTTCCTACCTGATGAATATCATTCCACTGAGGTTTAATCTTTATTGTTAAGGAGTGATTGCGGTCGCCCTAAGGTGATGATTACTCATTTTTAAATAAAAATAAAAATATAAATGACCTCGTAAAAAGCAAGCAAATTGGAAATCGTTACGTTAGCCATAACTATAAACAAGTAATCTGCCTCCTACGCTTTCGATTAAATGCAACTGTGGGGGTGTCATTTTTTCCCACTTTAAGACTAGAGAGTATGGCATACATGTCACCCCCTCCCCCCTCCCTGCCCCATCTCCAGTGATGCCCCTTTCCAACCGATTTCATAATACCCTATGTTTTGGAGGCTGCGTTTAATCTTCAGAAGAGGTCTAAGTATTTCGACTGATGTTATTATTCATTTTGTTTATTTTCTATAGGCCTATTAAGTTAAATTTTGCATTCATTATCACTTTTTGTTGTTGTTAGCCTTTTTTATAGCTACATCTTTGAAATCTGATAACGCAGGAACAATGGAAACATTTAATTTGCCGCATTGTGTTAATTTACATGAACATGTATATGTGATGGCTCAGTGGTGACCGGGGTCCCGGGTTCGAAACCAAGCCGAAGCGCAAGTACCCGTAAATAGCCCCCCCCCCCCCCCCTCGTTATACTTGCCTTCTATACCAGTCGGGAAGAAATAAATCATCAAACAGCATAGTCGTCATCATCGACGTACTAATATTGGTATTACATGCATGATTTATAAAGTTGTGTGACGCGTTTCAAACACTGGACAGCTGAGAATTCGGAGGGTAAAAATGGCATGTTGCGTTCGGATGAATTCAAGGCATCTTCATATGTCATCACCCTATGACACGAGTGTCTTAACAGATTAATAACATTTGTAAACTTAGGCACGCAACGCCTCTAAATAGCTCCCTTGCCGATTCATCCATGCCCGGAATCTCGCCATCTCCAGGATGGTGTTAATGGTCGCCCGATTTGCCCTCGGATGTAAAGAGCTAGAACTTAGTCAATGCCTTATAAGATTAATGCTAAGTAACAGGAAATTCATAATGCATAAGTCCACTTTTAACGCAAGTATATCTATATTGAATATGGTCACTTTTCATGGGACGTTTGCGACCCGATATTCCAAGAAATGGCAAATGCATCACATATGAAATCTAAACAAACATCACCTTCTTGATTTCGCTTCTAAATAATAATAGTAAGAATACTAACAACCGGAATTTAAGTGCATTGAACAAGTCACAATAAAGGTCGGAATAGGCTTGAAATCATTACGATTCTGCATGAGCCGATTTTCAATCTTTTTGTTTATCTCTCTTCCATGGAAGCATGAAATCCATTTAACTTTACATTTTCTTAAGCATATTACTATTCAGATCGTAAGTCATTAAGATTTGACATGTTTGAATCCGATGATTTGGTGAATTTTCCCAAATCGGATCGTAGTCGAATCGTATAATACATGTATGTGTGGGGCTTAAGGCATTTCGTTCCCTGCTTTTCAAGACTCTTTTCTTCCAAATTTCCTTCCACCATGTAGGTAATATTTAGTCTAAATGCAGGGGAAACAGCAGGTCAATATTTAGTCCAGATAACTGTTATTCCATCTTTATTCATTATTCACACCCTAACCTGGTTAATCTTCTTTTGCAATCAACTTTTTATTTTCTTGGAATAAAAATGACTTCTTATTTTCGCTTGATCTTTTTATGACCCAATTGTGATACCTGTTTTCTAGAAAGTAGAACGTTGTTTAAATTGCCTGTCACTTCTCTTTGCAAAATGAATGTGGGAAGAATATTTTTGTCTTTATATTTGCTCCGAATACTAACGAAAATTAAAGTAGGCCTACTAACAGGTAGGATATGTACATTTTAGAATTTTATGAAATCGGCATGTTTTGATTTCGCGGAAATGCAAAGATCACAATGTCCTCCTGTTTTAACTTGTCTTGTTTTAAATGAATTTCAAAGGGCTCGCAAATATCAGTCAATTTTCAGGATTGTTGGATATTGGAAATAAAAGGAATACAAGGACAATATAAAACAATATCCATTCTCAGCCGCCCACCCATGTTTACAATGAAATACGATGTACAAGTTCCATTTGTAATAATATATTTTTAACAAAGATTGAAATATATTCGTATATATCGTATATCCTGCATTTTAAAGGAATTTAACGAATGATATCTTTTCGAAACTTAAAACTCACAAATACAAGTTAAATGTACAATTTATCAGTAAATAAGTTAACTGGAAAGTAAAATCATTATTCTGTGTATTTTGTTTGTTTGTTTGCATTCATCATCGGGCAAAAAAAAAAGTTGCGAGCGACTCACTTCACGAGAGATATTTCATGGAGGATTTTTTCGACGATTATTTTCATTCACAATGTGTTCAATTTAGTTGTCAACATATTCAACGCAGGATTGCATGGCCACCATGAGATGTAGTGATGCAGGTGAAAAATATGGGGGGGGGGGGGAATGAAGTAAATGAGATAGTTCAGGAAAGAGATTTGTTCGACCACACAGTTATCCAGGATATATTAAGTCGGACATGGTTTACAAGGTTAATTTAACAAAATCGATTTTACCTTAGACCATCTAGATTCACCGAGAATAATATCTAAACAAGACAAGTGGCCTTGACCGGCAATAAAATTGCTCTTCCTGCAAAAAGCCGAATAATGTATTTTGTTATTCATAGATTTTTCCTTTGTCACCATCTTGCCTTCGACTCTTTGCATGGCCATCCTGTAATTCCATTCAATTCAATTCAAATGAGGTTTTATTCAAGACTTGTCAAAAAGTCCAAATACTAAAAATGCAAGTTTACATCAAACATACAATCATATAAAAAAAAGCATTCAAAAACATATATATATCAAGAAAACATAGCAAATGAAAACAAATATATAAAAAACGAATAAATGTTTACATCAAAATCTCAGTAACAAAACAAAACAAGATACAAACAAATACAAGATATAAAGTATTGCTAGCAAAAATGGATAAATGTTTACATCAAAACAAAAACAAATATCCAGATACATGAATTCAATTAACTGTAACATAGGAAAAACTGCGATAAAATGCAATACAAATTCAATTCATTAGGTATAATGAGTATTAAAAAGTATTAAAAAGTATTACAATTGGAGTCTTGGCAGTGTGCTAATCACAAGTGTGACATGAGTGCAGTAATTCCACCATCTGTAATGAATTGAGAGGGAATGGGAGCCGGCGTCAAAATTAATAAGAGCACATGAACTCAACTGAATTTTGGTAGTTTTTTTTTGTTTCGTGAACGTCTTGGATAAATACAATTTAAGGAGAAGGGAAAAAGGGTGACTGAGATGATGGTGAAGAAGTAGAAGAAAAAGAAAAGGAAGAAAAAGAAGAAGAAGAAGAAGAAGAAGAAGAAGAAGAAGACGAAGAAGAAGAAGGAGAAGAAGAAGAAGAAGAAGAAGAAGAAGGAGAAGAAGAAGAAGAAGAAGAAGAGAGGGAGGAGGAGGAGGAGAAGGAGGAGGAGGAGGAAGAGGAGGACGAGTAGGACGAGGAGAAGGAGGGAGAAGGAGGAAGAAGAAGAAACAGAAGAAGAAGAAGAAGAAGAAGAAGAAGAAGAAGAAGAAGAAGAAGAAGAAGAAGAAGTGGAGCAAGAGCAGGTCGAGGAGGAAGAAGAAGATAACACAAAATAAACAAGTCGACCACAGTCATCAGAGAGTGACATGAGATTGACAGAAGTGCTCACCATTCAGGTTAAATGAATTACGGTCTCTTTATCATTCTTATTGACCTCATAAAATGGTCAAGTGTATCAACAGGCCTTCAAGGCGGAGAAATTGTAAGGGAATTAGAAGTGAGAGGGAGAGAGAGAGAGAGAGAGAAAGAAACAGTCAGACAGAGACAGACCAAACAGACACAGACAGAAATGTAGAAAGAGAGAGAGAGAGAAAGAGAGGGGGGGGGGGTAAAGGGCGGCGATGAAGAAAGGGAGGTAGGCCAGTGCACCGAAGAGAGAAGAAGACAAGGGGCGAGTATTTTAGACAAAGCAAAGTAAAAGGGAAGAGATACGAAGAGAGTGTTAATGACACCATCACACAGAGAGAGAGAGAGAGAGATGACAGACGGACAGAGATGAAGAATCATAGAAAAAGAATGATGAGAAAGAGAGAAAGAGAGATTGAGAAAATTTATCGAGGATGTGTGTTGTGATTATGATAGAGAGAGAGAGAGAGAGAGAGAGAGAGGAGGGGGGGGGGGCTTGTTTTTCTATATGACAAGCGCTGACACACTTTGCACCTTTTTGATAGAAATAGGTTATAACAATACTCCCCAGACCTAACAGTCACGACATCTTGGGATAAACTGTTAAGCCCACAGGCTGCTTATATCATCCCACTATCCTACAGGGTTTACTCAGCGTGTCTTCGTACTTCATTGGCATGCAATTCAAGTAATCTGGCGTGCACTAAAATCCATTTCCACAGACGGTGACATGGTTTTAATTCATCCGGTTTAGCTTTTACATGCCATTAATCGGACTTCCTTCTAAATTTTCCTAGTTTTATGAAAAATAAAATGGGTTGAATAGCCAAACAATATAGGGGAAAACGTAAAAAAGGGATTATGTTTTAATAGGTTTCTTGAAGAAAAAAAACGGGTTAAGAATTATACAGTAGGTTTGCGGGTGCTCCATGTGTGAGAAAAAGAGAGAGGTTTGAGGAGTCCTGAAAAGGACTCTGACTCGGTAATCTTTCTTGGGAGAGTGTAGTCCTGAAAAGCACTGTTTGTTATCTTTCTTAGCATATAGTTCTAAGGAGAACTATAGCGCTTGGAGAGGATGAGTGGCTGAGGATGAGGGTTTAGAATTGTATGTTAAAGTTGATGAATAACATATGAATTTCATCATTCGTTATTATTTTGAATACCTAGGGGTAAACTTCATAGTGTAGCAATAAACAAAAAGTTAATTAAAATGTTTTTATATTTCAAACCTGACAAAACGTATTTTCTAAGTTTAATCAAATACTTCACTTTTTTTAAGTCCTATGTATGACCGTAGGGTTGTTCATTTTCACTGGAATTAGTTTTGTATAATTATTTGTGTAATTAAAGTTATTTCAAAACGGCAAGAATATACAATTATTCTTATTTACATAACTGCTTACGGAAACCTACAATATGAAGAACGGTTTGTTAGGTTGATGCCTACCTTTAAAGGTATCAAGTCTCTTTTATAATATATAAATGTCAACGAAAAGTCAGTTTTGAGTTATGCTATTAATGGGGGGGGGGGGAGTTAAAGGGTTTGTCTTTCTATTCACATTATGGTGTGTTTTTTCGTGCACATTCCTACACACGAACTGAGGCAGGAAACGATATGGGTTTCGCCTTTTTTCTCACTGATTAAATAACTTCCAAGTATTAAACGTAAATCGATACGGTATGAATGGAAGCCTTGGAGGAATAATTCGATTGGAATCGCGAGAGGTGCAAACAACTTCAGATCCAGTGTCAAATATTTAGCGCTTATTAATGGCGCAATGATTGTTTAGTTTGCCGTAAAGGTATGCGAGTAGAAATTTCCCGATGACAGCGCCTCGCATTTCGCGGGCTTTTTTCTATGTTTTTATAATGATCCTCCGTTTTCTCCACTCGCACGCAATTGGAATGAGCTACAGATTTAACTTTGGTCATACCTAGAATACAAGCCGGGAAGGAAAGGAAATGTAATTGTTAGATGATACTAAATATGAAGAATAAATCACCAAAGCATCATAACAAATGCATGTATTAAATACTTATGATTTTTAATAATCTAACTTTAATTATGACTAGAGTAAAAAAATCGAGTTTGTTTAGAAATGTAGCATATTTGGAACAAAATTAATGATATTTCTTATGTACACTTAATACAATAACGGCTCGGAATGTTAACTTTTTTTCTTCAAATTTTAACAAAAATCGAGGACGTGGCATAAATATATACTCAATACGGAACACTTCCATCGCATTCCACATTCCCTGTAAATATCTTTCGGCCACCAAGCGTCATAGATAATCACTTGAACACGATAACGAGGGTTAATGAAATATGAACTTAAGGCACACAAAATCAGTAGCCTAGTGTGTCATCTATTAAAATTTGTGGACGTGACAATGGCCTATTACGTAATCCCAACTTGATTTGTATAGACCATTTAAAAATTGATTCTGATTCTTATAAACATACTCACACACCCGCACACACACACACATACATACATTTATATATGCGATCGTGTTATCGGTAGTGAAAACTGAAGTACATGTTTGGAAAATAAGTTGCCACATTTCAACAAGTGCCATTCAAAATTATCTTATCACTACCCAAAGAGAACGATTATCTACCTTTAAAATCAGTTTTCTCTATTTTCAGAGCCGGGAGGAGAGCAAATATGTACTAAACGTGAACAGAGTGTTGACGCTGAGCGAGGGATGATAAAAAGACCTTGACAAATTGGTCTGAGGAACGTTAAAGTTTGGATTTTCCTCATTTTTATTTCTCCAAAGAGTTATCTTTTTTTTAATACAATTGTAATTGTAGGAAGCTTCAAGATTGGCCGTACCCGGTTCGTCTTACCAATACATTAGTCATATTGGGTTGATATTGAGTATATTTTATCGATCCAAGCAGTCAGTGTTGGCAGAAAACACATGAAACATTGTGGTTCTCTAGAAGGACGCTGATAATGAAAGGTTATCCAATGTACAGAGTGACTCATGCAACAGTTATCAATACAATAACAAAATTAAACATTAAGGAATACTTATTGAATTAGATATTAAATCAATTAATTATTTAAAAAACATATCGGAATCAATTTCATTTGGTACAGCATTCCACAGCTCCATATACAGGATGACGGCTACGGCAGTTGTTTCACATCTAAAGGAGATAGCGCCACCTGTTGGCAATTAATCGAAGGAAATGATGTACAGTTAAGACGAACAGGTCCATACGCGATGGAACGACGGTTAAGCTACAGGTACCCTGGGGTAACTCACCGCCCCACCGAATAGTGATAGGGGATGGGTAACGGGGTGGGGGGGGGGGGGTAAAGAGAGAACAGAGAAGTTTGGGAAAGGGAACATGAAAAGGAGAGGACACCACCTCTCACCAACTCTTTCCTTTATGTAGTGGTCTCGTATATGTTCATCTAACTAAGACCAGTGCCCCCTCCCCAATGATGTTACTCCCCGTTAAATGGCCACGTGCTAAGCCACTGTACTAAACGTTCAAATAATATGACACTGTAAACGTGTAATTTGCAGCACTCCTATCTTATTGTCAAGTTATATTTAAACTGAGAAACCTTTAAAAATTATAGATCATAATCTAATGGTGTTTCTAATACCCTCATTTACGCCATAACGACTCCAAACTGACCGATAAAGGAAAAGATCATTGCCATTAGACATAATGTTGCCAGTCTAGATTTGTCAGTTTCATGAATATAATTGGTATGCTGTGCATGTACGCGTAGTGCAGTACATCATTTTTACAGCTTTTAATCATAATTACCCTGGATTTTATCGCTTAATACTAATAATTTAGTTCCAATTACTTGCAATTACAAGTAAAATACAGAAGAGCCAAATGTCAAATCCTAATTTTTTTTTTTTTTATGGTCAGTTTTTATTCTTTTCTCTCTTGAAACAAATTATAATCATAGTACAAATTACAATTATCATATGTAACGCTCACTGCAAATGTGATGACATTATAAATCAGTATAAATTTTTGTCTTACAAACGGCTTCAAAGAAAACTTACATAGTTAGTTCCTATACATCATATTCGACACAAAAATTCATATTTACAAAGAAAACATATGCAGTTATATAATCCAAAATTTTTGTTTTAACAATGTAGCAACTTATACTTCTTTTATACTGTTGTCCTGAGAAAAAAGTTTTCTCTTTTTGTTAACTCTACCTTACCCGACCTCTCCCTTACCCCCCTCCCCCCCCCCCCCCCTCTTAACCGGTGGACGACTGGCTCTGGGTTCCAATTGTTTGTCTAATACTCAGGTTTTCCCATTTAGAAAAATGAATAGTGAGAGTTCCCCTCATTGCAGCCAATTTCCTTTCTTCTACTTTATCCCCTATTATACTATTCTTTATTTCATTAAAAGAGGGTGGTTTTTTAAGTTCTCTATTTCTATAAATCAGATATTTAACAAGAATTAAAACATGATTCATTAATTGATATTTTCCTTTATTACTCTCCTCTTTCCCATACAGAATTTCCTCCAAACTACAGTTGTGTATTTCAAAGTCTAAAAATCTCGTGCACATTCCCCACACTGATTGTGCAAATTCACAAGTATAGAATAAATGTTTATATGTTTCTTCATCTTTTTCGCAAAATGAGCATAACTTAGTCGAGACAAGACCAAAACGGAAGAGGTGATGGTTTGTATATAATATATTATGTATAAGTTTGAACTGAAACTCTCTTAATCGACTGTTAAGTGTACACTGTCTTAGTCTTAAAAATATGTTTTCTATTTCCTTACAGGAAAAACCATAGTTCCTTCCAATTCTCTCAAAAACCAAAGGTTTAAAATCATCTTTCTTTATTAATTGTACATAAATTTGTTTTGATTTTAGATCAGCTATATTAGTTGTTTTCTTCCCCAAAGTGAAATCAGTTCCAGAATTATTTTTTTCTTCTCCCTTTCTAAAATTATTTTTCCAACAAACTGGTAAACAGGCATAAAAGTGCTTGATCTTTTCAATTTCATTTACTTCAACACCTAAATCGATAAAATGCCTGTCACATTTTAGTTTACCATCGTTTTCCAGAATATGTTTTAATTTGTAAATTCCTTTGTCATACAACCTCTTATCGTATATACAACTTCCTTTATATCGAATAAGTTTATTATTAAAAATTACCACATCACCAATGTCTATACTCCTTATATGTCTTGTATTCACCCAATCTTCTAATAAATCCATATAAAATTGTGGAGCTGTCACTTTTAATAAACTTGGTATATAGTCGCATGAAAATATCAAATCTCCACCCACGTGTTCAGTGACAAAGTTAAAATATTGTTTCCATTTCATGTCTTCATCTTTGTTTAGAAGTTTTTGAATCCACATAATTCGCTGCGATTTAACTTGTGCAGAAAAATTTAACATCTTTAACCCCCCTTGCTTATAGTCTAAGAACATGGTGTTTCTATTGATTTTATCTGTTTTTCCTTTCCATATGAAATCAAAAGTTAATTCATCCAGTGAATCATAAACCCATTTTGGAACAGGAGTAAGTGACGCCCGATAAAGAACTTTAGAATAAATGTGCACCTTCAATAGTTGAATCTTACCCATAAGTGTTAAATCTCTTTGCTTCCAAAAATTTAAAAGTGTTTTTATTTTACTTAAGATTTCTTTATAATTTAGATCTTCTTTCTTGTGTTCATCGAGGGAAAAGAAAATCCCTAAAACCTTAAGAAAGTCAACTATTTCGCCAAAAGCAAAATCACAATCTAAACGTTGACATAAACCTAACCTTAATATTTTAGTCTTATCGTTGTTTATTTTCAGTCCAGAAATTTTTTCGAAATCTGCAAATAATACTTTTAACCTATTAATTGATTTTTTATTGCGAACAAAAATTGTCATATCATCCGCATAAGTTACTAGTTTAGTTTCCTTATCTCCAAAATTAATTCCGTCCACCAAATTATCTATTCGTAATTTGTGTGCCATTGAAATTGAAGCTTGTAATCGATGTAGGTCAATCATTACGCATTCCATATGGATAATTAATATGTAAATTACCTATCACCCGAAGTCATAAACCATTGCTAAACAATGTGTGAGGCATTTATGAGGAGTGCATATGTCAGTTTTATTATGACAGATCGCATTCTGCCCTAGCTATATGACAGTTCAAGGACGGTATTAATAATCTATATTTAAAACGGAACAGTGCCTGGAATTCCCTACCACTTTCATTTGTTGGGGTAAAATTTTCTAAATAATACGGAATACAAATGTATTGCATTATATTGTGCATTGTGATGAGGCTGTGATTGCGGTACTAGACTCGTAACAGGTACGAAGGTCAAAGAAAGAAGAGCTGACTGGACAACAATACCAGTGCTTTAATACCAGTACATTTTGCAGCTTTTCACTTTTTACCCTGCCCCGTATTCAATAAATTGCTCACTCTATGGCCCCCAAATCATAACATTATCATACCATAACAAGTATGGTATCATTTTTAATGGTAATAAATACCCTTTCGAATGATAATAATCAAAGTGATGATTATACCATGACATAACGAGAGTTATAGTAGATCCAACTTGAGCTTCAAAACCGTTTGTTTGATCATGTTGATTGCATATTTTGTTGTTGATTATTTATTCGGGGGGGGGGAGTGGGATTGTGTCCCCTTCCCTTTTTATTTTGTGTTGGGGAGGGGGTCAGAATCGTTACCCCGCCTATGTCTAGACGGCATTGTCCTATAGCGGTGCCACGAAGACGTGTCGCAATCTATACGAAGCTGCCCTGTCTGATGACAAAGAAACAAAAGGAACTTCAAGAGCCATTTTAATTATTGTTTTAGCCTTGTCTGATGACAAAGAGACAAAAGAGAACTTCAAGAGCCAATTTAATTATAGTTTTATTAATCACAAAACTTGTCAGCATACCTATTTTAAGGGTATTCTGAACTCGCCCCTGACTTGAAGACGGCATTGACCGAGCGGTGTCATAAATACCAACACTGCAGAGAGAACATCCGTCCATGTGCCGCGATCTTTGTGCAGCTGTATGGTCTGATTACAAACAGAAACGGACGTCAAAAGCCCACTCCAGCTGCGATGCACGTATTGCTGACACGGCTTATAAGATACATGGTGTCATGGTCATAGCATGGGGTATAGTTCACTGTGTTCAACATAGGACAGTGCAGCCAGTGGAATCTTATTTAATAACCTAAGACAAAACGAAACAAAAGCATAACGACATCCACTTAACACATACACTGTGATCACACACATAAAATAACTTAAAGACTCTCTCGGAGGGAGGAGGGGGGGGGGGATGCGCAAACCTCCTTCGAACCACATATTCCTCGAATACAAATATCTGGAAACGCCAATGACAGATGATAGATATACACTTTTATTTTAAACGTCTTTTATTAAGGAGGTTTTATTCATACTCTTTTTTAGATGATTCTCTCTGAGTTTGTTTTAACGATTGAATTTAGATAAGACTCACCGCCTTTCGCTAAAGAACAAGAATCATAAAAATAGAGAGGGGAAGATGAAAATAGTATATCCGAGGATTTCCTTTTCCATCACTTAAGAGCCACTTCTGTTTATCGTAGGGGTGAGACAAACTTGGAAGAATGCATGAGCTTCTTTTGTTTCATCCCCTTCGCAGTCCAGCTATTCAAGTGAACATTCCTAATTTGTTCAACCCTACATTATATGAATTATTCATTTGAAAACCATCCTTTCTCAGTTACCATATACCACATACCGCAATTCATCTGTTATAGCCGTGGTGTAAATACCTTGCTTATCCAACAGCGCGCAAGGAAATAAACCATGAAATCATTTTGTTTTCTCACTCTAAAGCAAATCAAAACGCTATCCGATTTGCAAATGCAGACATCACTTTGTTACCATGTATCAGTAGTTCATTTATTCCGAATAATCAGCATGAATAAAAAGTCAAAATTTCTAAACGTTTATGGGGTTCACATATTTCACTCCATATAGTAATAGTAGTAGAATGGTTTTATTAGAACAAGTGCAAAATGGTAGCCCGAGAGCTAAATTACATTGCAAATTTTACAAGCTCAGTTTTAAAAAGCATTTCTACAAAACTTAGATATAGACAAGTACAAATAATACACAGTAAAATAAATCATAACTTATTACATATTCCATACTTGCGAACAAATTGATGATACAAATAGAAAAGATTCGTCATTATTATTTGTGTAATCATTGTTTAAGTGAGGAATGTTCATATTTTAAATAGAAATTGAGGCAGATTAATTGAGTTTATGACAAATAAATACTAGAGATTTGTTTGATTTCGAACCGTAATAAAATGTAGATTGAATCCCTATTCATAATAATGTAATTCAACACAGTCTCACACAATATATGAGGATTTATAATAGAAACATAATACTGAAAGAGAGAGAAAGTGTCAGGGAGAGAACGATAAAGAGAGAGGGTTAAGTTAGAAAGAAAGAAAAAGGAAGAAATGCGGAAGATGAGAGAAAGAGAGAGAGAGAGAGAGAGAGAGAGAGTGGTATGAGAAGAATGGAACAGCTGGAACTGTGAAGACATGGAGAAGAGGAATGATGATGAAAGTAAGACGACAAAAAGAAAGCGATTAGATATTACAGAGCAAATTACAAGTTTCCTTTACAGAGAAAATCAGTACAATTACCAATTATACATGACTAATATAATAACGGAATATATGCGCAAAAAATTTAAATATATAATCAAATAATGTCAGTCTGACGGTATGAATTCATTTATAATTCGACTGCTTCCTTGTCATGTAATTCGTAATTTCCATTTCGAATTGTAAACCATGTTATATTAGATTTATCTGTATTTTTGAATTCATGATTTTGTGAAGAGCCATTTTCATTATTTCCTCTACAAATTGAGAATACGGTCAGAATAAAATAAGTTTAAGGAAACATAACAATGATAGTTTTGCAATTAAAATTACTTGTTTTTACTTAAGAGGGATTTAAATCCCCACTGTACAACTTGTAGCTACTTGCTCCCTCTATATAGCAAACAATGCCTAAGCGATGTCCATTGGTCCCCCGTGATCTTCTCTTTCTTATGTTAATTGAGAGCCGAGTTGATGAGATAGGCACCCGTCAATGACCACCCTGGGTGGTCTAAGCCCTCCTAGCTAAAATTGTACAGACCGGCTTTAGGAGGATTATGTTACGAACAACCGTTTAAAAATTGATGTGGACGCAATCACCGTCGCGCTGATATAGCCAAAACAAAATTTGTTTTGTTTAATGCAACCCGTGAAACAGACAATGTCTTTAAACAAAACCAGTTGTTTGCCTTCATATGGCACACTTTTTTTAAAATTTTGATTCCATTTTATGATAAGATGTCGGAATTTCGCGACTACTTTGCTAGTCTATATAGACTGAGAGATTTGATTTGCGATCAAAACATTATCACGGCGTCTTGACTCAATGTTTGGAAGTTAAGGCAAATCAAGTAAATGATCGACGCTTATTAGGAGAGGAAATGGAGGAACTGGGGAAGGTCAGTTTCTTTAAGGTGAACGTCCCCCCTTAGCATGGTAAGATGTGTGAGTTGAGTTTGAGTTTGAGTTTGAGTTTGAAGTTTATTATCCAAAACAAAAAGTAAATCAATATAACAATCAAATGTGAATGATTAATTAACATTGAAAGGATAAATGGGACCAGAAAATAGCATTTAATGCTAATCGTGTCTAGTACCACTAACACACAAAAAGTATCACAGCAATAAATGAGAATGTAATGAATAAATATGAATAACTATTGAATACATACTTAAGCTACAAACTATTCTACATCTAGGGTAAATATGTGTATGTATGTTTGTGATCGTGTGCGTGTGTGTGTGAGAGAGAGAGGAGGAGAAGGGAGATAGAGAGAGAGAGAGATAGAAAGGGGAAAAGGGGAGAGAAAGAGATAGAGAGGAAGAAGGGGTAGAGAGAGAGAGAAAGAGAAAGAAGGGGGATAGAGAGAGAGAGAGAGAGATAAGGGATAGCCCTATAGAGAAGAAGATATAGAGGAAGAGATATATATATATAGAGAGAGAGAGAGAGAGAGAGAGAGAGAGAGAGAGAGAAGGGAGAGAGAGAGAGAGAGAGAGAGAGACAGGGTGAGACAGGGAGAGACAGAGAGTGACAGAGAAGGGAAAGAGAGAGAAAGAGAGAGAGGGAGAGAGGGAGAGACAGAGCTAGAAAGAGAGAAAGTCGAGAACGATTGTCGTCAGAACACATGTCGGGTCACTTTTTTTGGAACAGATATCCGCCGGTGTGACTTCGTGAGAGGGTGTCATATTTAATACCATCTTGTTTAAAGCTCCGCGATGAAGTGGTTCTTCTTCCAAACGAGATGGTCATTTAAACACTCGACCCGTATCGCAAGACGGAAGGACCCAATTACACGCTTCACCTGGTTTGCCGCCGCGAAACTTCGTGAGTAGTAAACAAACTTCTGCAAGGCTATTTTAAAGTTGGGGGACAAATCGCTTTTTGAACACTGAGTAAACAAGTTAAGTTAAGTTGTATTGTAAATTTCATTTTTACTTTACGTTATTCTTGGCATATTTAATACATAATATTGTGTATATTGTTTGTATTTTTTCCCATGGCAATGTAGGACAATGAAGAGCCAACCCTGTATTAATAAACCTAGTAATAGATAAATAAACAAATAAAACTGGAGCTGTGACATACAGGGAGAGATAAAGATGTATGTATAGACAGAGGAAAAGAATGAGAGAGAAAACAAATCTAGGGGAAGGGTATAACAAATGCTGTATTACCGCTTCAATTTCTACTATCCAGCGAGAGAGAGAGAGAGAAAGATGGAGAGAGAGAGAGGGAGGGTAAGGGGGTATAGGGAGTGGGTGGGTAAAAGACGACCTAATGGGGTGTGGGGGGGGGGGAGAGAAAACAAATCTCCACATTGTAATACAAAATAAATCCCACTGTTATTTTTTCATGGACCAAATACGATGAAAGAGAGAGAGCAATACAGAGAGAGGGCAAAAAGTCAAGATGGGGTAAGAGAAATTAGAGATCGGAAGGGGAGGTGACGGAGAACCTGTAAGGAGATATGTTGGCATATAAAAGCGTTTCGCAATCATCATGAACAACCATTGAGCACCATTTAGCATCCGCGCGTCTCACAACGAGCAAGCATTTTGCGGCGCCGCGGCACAGCGGGAGGGATTGAAATAATCATCGTCGAACCGAGCACCAGTCAGCATTCGTAACGCGCTACCCAACCAGAGCAAGGAATAACACATTGTGCTTCTAGTGGCAGTTCGTAACGCCGACTTCGCTTTGCTTGTTTTACGGAACGCCAACGTCAGAGCTCGACTTGTTCAACTGATATGGTTTTTGCAGCTTGCTTGCAGGCATCCAGGAATCAATTGTCGCTCGGAGATTATTTTCTTTACATGATCTATCGCTTAGAGAGTGTGAAACACGATCTCACCAGGAAAAATAACATCATAGTATTTCTTACGATGTGCCATCTCTCTGCTTTCTACCCGCATTAAAAAAAAAGTGAGTAGAATAAATTGCCTGGATGTGGAAAAATGCAGATGACAGGTTGCATTGAAAGTGATTTTTAGTACTGTTTACGTTCTCTCTTTTGATTCATATTCGTTTTATTTTTCTAAGCAAATTAGTGGCGAAAAAGGAAATAGCATGGGCAACATAATCGTCTCCTTTTTAGAATAATGTTTCGAAATTGTTAGTGTAAAAACAAAACTGACATGATAAACATTTGAAATGTATCAGATTAACGAATCAACAAGTAGCAATTTATTCGTGTTTTCTTTAATTCGTTACAGGGAAAAGTGTATACTTTGCGTAGCATACATATCTCATTGACATTGCTATATTTACAATAATTGTAAATAATAAATAATCATGATCATATAAATGCACATGTTATTGTTCAATTTTAGATTAATCAATAACATTCTTCTTTTCGTAATGCCTACTGACATTTCAAAAGTCACGAAGGACATTTGCGATTATTTTGTCCCTGGTTCTGTATGACCATCAATGTGTCCGCATTAACTGCTTGTTTATCAGTGGAGTGATTTATCTTGCACTTGCACAAACGGAAGGCTACAATTTCCTCTGTTGATTCAATCTGATTGTAGAATGTTTTCTATTTAGTTGTAGTTTTCATTCCAAGATCCTCAATAATTTCAAGTAATACATGACAGGATATTTAGAAAATGGTTTTGTGATTACAAAACAATCAATTCATACTTAGGATGAACATTGAAGAAACAAAAATGAAAAAATGTAATTATATACAATAAACATTCATGATAAATTTCATTGTTATAATGATAAATTAAAAATGGATACATATTTCTTACACACGGAGTAAGAATATGATAAAGCGAAGTTTGATGTTTGAATGTACAGTTGTGTTTCTAAACAAAATAGTTAGAATTGCAATTCTGATGTATACATTGTTTCGTATAAATATGAATTCTGTCTTTATTTAGTGAATAAACACCATTTTAAAACGAGCTATAGATTGAATAATTGAAAAATGAATATCATGTGACCTCTTAATATTCATCATTACTTGTGTATCTATTTGACTCTACTTGCCGTCTCAAAATGTGGAATATATGAAATTATACGCTAAACGATAAACAAATAAAATAATAACCCACGGTAGCTACATCAATATTGCTACTGCTTTTCCTACATGCCCTGCACGTATTATTACCCTAGCAAAGCGAAGTACCCATTTACAACTGTTCATAGAATGGCAAATATGGTTAAATGTTTTGTCAAGGAACGTTATTGCCCGGCTGGGATTCGAACCTCCAAATCTTGAATCGGGAGTCAAGTGAATGAACCGCTTCATCACGACGCCTAATATCGCATTGTGTTGTACAGCGCGTCCCAGAAAAAACGAAACCGAGACATATCGATGTTTTATCATAAATTGATCACAATTATATGTAATATATGACACACATTTATTTTGTCAAGCTTAGATCTTCCTCTTTCATTCGATGTGCACTCATATGATGCAAATTTCACGCATGAGTGAGTAAAAACAATTTGAAGAGAGAGTACCAACAAGTCATTTGGCGGACGGTATCTGAATTTCAAAGGGAGAATCACATTTCTAGAAAGTTCATTTCCTGCCCTTTCATATGACACCTCAATGAGGAAAATGAGACAGGAATAACAATGTTCTGTTAGTTTAAAGTAAAGCTTGCATTTCCATAATTTGATTAATCGGATTTCTTTTCACTGGCTGCCTGTCGTAGCAACAAACAGAGCTGACAAAAGACTTAACTCCGTTTCGTTCATGATCAGCCATGCACAAAAAAGACGAAAGACTTGATGTATAGCTGATCGTCAACGAAACGGAGTTAAGTCTTTAATTTTTTCAAAATTGTTTTTAATCAATCATGCGTGACAAATGCATCATATGAGTGGCATCAAATGAAAGGAGAGGATCCAAGCTTTAAACATATGTGTCGTTTATTAATTATAATTGTGATTAAGTTATGATAAAACATCGATAATTCTCTGTTTCGCTTTTTCTAGGACGCACTGCATAACTAATAATTTGTTCATATCTGCATTAGATCATTACGTTGTTCAGATGTTCAATTCAATTCAATTAATTTCAATTCATTTATTTAATCATAAAAATACATATACAATAATTCATGGAAATATAAAGACATGGGGTTAGGAGCCCCATGAAGAAGTTTGAATACAAACTTGTGGTTAGGGCACCAACCATGACTAATTGAATAAATCAAATTGAATATATTGAGAAATTAACAAAAACAACATTAACGGGAAAACAAATATATACAACTGATTAGTTTCCAGATTTCGGATAAAACCAACCTCCAGAAAAACATTATAAAACAACAACTAACACTTTGGATGCCTATATGTAGTAATTCATTTGTTTGTCTTTGAATATGGACTGATCTCACCGTACTACATGTATGTTGCAACTGAGCTAATTGGCTGATGCCCAGGGGCAAAATAATAATAAATGAAGAAAATAAATGAGCTGATGCCTTCACCACGAATATAGGCAGACAATAAACGCAATTTAGGTATTGTTTCCAGTATTATGTAATAGTGATTGCGTCATTCTGACGTTAGTGTATATCATCGTTAACGACTTAATACTTGCTTTATAGTGGAATGTATAATCCTGAAAATGTAACTATTTTAAAAGGCATGTGCGGGCTAGTATCTCTTTAAAAAAAATTGGTAGGAACATGATAAGATGCGGTAGCTGTGTGGTAGAAGTAGGGGTTCTAGCACCTGAATGTTAGTGGTTCGAAAGCAAGTCAGGGTTTAAGGGCTGCATTTGGGGTTGAAATGCATCAATCCCCAATTACCTAGTCTTTCGGGCAGGAATGTATGGTGGTGAACACGATTGCAGCTACTTTCAAAGAATCAATTTTGGGGCAAATTCAATTCTCTACTGTATGTCCCAAATAAATCATGTTCGTATTATAAAATTAAAAATGCCATTGTTATATTCGCACATTTCGGAATTGCCTTCAATTGATATTTCGAAAGTAGTTACGATCGAGTTGATGGGAATCACATTATGATATGAAGTATTGATGCCCTTTTAAAGTAGGAACTGTGGAAATTATAATCCTGATTGTCCACGTGGTAAACATTGTAACACGTGCTTTTGTGCATTTCAAGGAACAATATACTAGAATGTAATTTCAAATCTATTGTAAAAGATGAGAATGAAAAGGAAAGACGCATCAGGCATAGATTTGAGCCTCGCTAGTCACGTCAAGTGATGAAAATAATATTACGATAATTCAGTTTTCCTTCTTGACATTTTGATTATTTGTTTGTAAAAAAATACAACATTTTGTATAGACATGGCAAGTGGTTCTTTTGAAGAAAACTAAAAAGACAGTTTGCAATTTCTGAATTCATAAATATATCATGTATACAATTTTTATAACTGAAGGAATGACCCAAATTTCGTTATTTTTTGCAGTACAAGACGTAGACTGTAACAGCAACATATTTTGATCTTTTAAAAATGCACAAACAGGAAGAAAGCATATCAATATTTCATGTCCTTCCACGATACCGAAGCAAAACATAAATATGTTGTTGTTTGTCTCTTTGTATGTTTGTTTTCTTGTGTTTAATTTATCGGTAAACACGTTATTTCTTCATCATAATTATACTTACCTTTTTTTTCTTCCATTATATTTTTTTTCTAGCCCCGATCTATCCTTGGTCCGTAATAAAACAAGTCGAGTCCTTCAAGAACTGCATAAACTAAGATATCCGATTCCACGCGTTGAGGAGGGCCTTCACAATTCAACCGAAGACGTGGTTTCCTCTTCTTTAATTTCAACTTATGGTTTTGGAGTGCAAGTGGAGGTTTTCTATGTTGGATTTTTGTTGTTGACATCTTCTTGGATCTTGGCGTAATATCTGGAACCAAGTGCTTGAGGGAACGAACGAACGAACGATGGGGAAAGGCGAAGAGTGTCTGAATAGCGTGGATTTAAATGGTAAGTGCAGAACGATGTTATATACAATCTTGTCTGGTTGGTTATCATCATCTCTTTATTACGCGCGCGATCCATCTCTGTCTGCCTGCCCTTTCCTCAAATCTTTTTCTCTCTACCCCCCCCCCCTTTCTCCCCATTTCTATCTCCCCCTCTATATCTTACACTCTCGACTTCTCTCTCTTGCTCTGAGTCTCTCCATCCATGTATGTGTATTTTTTATGGATGCATTTTGTGGATAATTACATCTGGTTTAGTGTCATCAAGGCCCAACAAAACTCGAAATATCACGAGGTAGAATACTGTCTTTAATATCCGATTTCTGTTCATCTCTATCTCTATCTCTCTCTCTTTCTCTCTCCCTTCGCTCTCTTTTCTCTAGATAATCTATACAATCTCTCTTTTTCACATACACACACATACACTCTCTCTCTCTTTCTCTCTTATTTTCTCTCTTTTTCGTTTGTCTCTCTTTGTGTTTATCTCCTCCATTTGTTTTATATCTTCCTATTTCATTATCTACCTCTTGGTAAGAGTTTCTCTCTCTCTATCTCTCTCTCTCTCTCTCTCTCTCTCTCTCTCACTTGCCTTCTTCCCCTCCATATCACGCAAGCATGGAGCCTAAACCTGCTCTGTTTCTCTTTTTTTATTTCCTCACTCTTCTCTCGAGCGATACTCGAATTTCAGCTCGTATTGCTTTGTTTTGCAGCGAGGTTGACATATCTTGCACATGCGTCAATCTGGAGCTGAGATTGCGGCTATATATTCGCCATGTTCTGGACTATATTGCGCACAATAATGGTAATTGCCATCACTATTACAATTTATTTGGAAGGAGTGGTTGTGTAATAGTGTTACGTCTGTGTCGAAGTACATGTATATATAATTATCAGCGTTATATACTTCCCATGGTGAAGAAACTGAATTGTAAGTACATTTTCAGAGTTACACCATTTTTTCGAAGTAATAACATCCGTGAAGAGGGCTTGTGAGCTCCGCTAAAAGAACCATAGCGAGTCGAGAACCGTACAGCTCTTATCAAAGCTCACAAGTCTTTTTCGGAGATGTGGTCGACTGTTAAAATTTACATAATCGGCCATTCCACCTCTGACATGTGACGTCTATAATTAAATCATGCGGTTGCCTGCTTTCCTACTCAATCCGAATTACGACATTTCAGTCATTTTTATTTTCTTTATTTCAATCCTCTGCGGCGATCTTTCCACACACTCGTAACATATGCTCTTGAGTTTACGTATTACTCGTCAAGCCCTTGTGGTTTGGAAAATGTCTGTTATGAATGATAATTCTGTAATTGGAACCAATTGCGAAAGAGAGAGCGAGAGAAAGAGAAAAAAAGAAAGACGGTTTTGCCACGTGCTTAGAAAAAAAAGTGGAATATATGGCAGGCCTGTGGTGCCAGAAACGTTTTATGCAAAAAGATTGATCTTTATAAAGTTTGACGGTAAAAACGTCGATCTGTATGCAATGCGTTTTTGTACCTAGACGTTCGATGAGAAAAAGATTAAGCTTTGAAAAGTTCGTTTTTTTTTCTTCCCGTCTACGTTTATGTTGAGCACAAGAATCAGCGCGATAAATCCCCCAAGTTTTAATAGAGAGATTTAGAGATAGACTTTGTTTTTCGAAGTTTGCCGATGGGACATAATTATGAGCGTTTATTAGATTGTCCTCGCTGATTGTCATGCTCTGATTGGTCAATGCATCATCGATGGAGAAAACAAAAGAATCAGTGTTTGTACCACTAAACATGTAAAGGATCGATATCCTTTCAATCGAACCTTTATGGCCCTACGCGCCAGCCATAGCAATGAAAAAGGTTTCAGCGTTTAGAGTGAACTTCGAGGCATATGTAGTATTAGGTTTCGCCCTAATAGGACGTTTTGAGATCATTAGCATCCAATCGAACATAAATGAATGCATTCATGACAGTTAGAATAAACCTGATACCCTTGCAGTGTGTGAAGTAGAGGAAAGATTATTTCGTTTAAGTAAACTGAGATACATCTCACTCAGGTATTAGGAGTGTGTTGGAATAGATTGATGCCAATATGATGACATTTCTCTCAGAAGTTGAACCTCAATTGTGAATGTAGTTTGGAAAGGTGAATCACCCAATCAGCATGAGGCATGTAAGCGTCACTTTCTCGACTATGGTGACAAATATGATTTGAAAGGTACATGTATAAGGGAAAATATATTTAAACGATGAGAGTGAAATGTAAAATGAAAAGTTAAATATCGCGATTTGTATTGCCTTGCTGGTTGGAACATGCGCAGAAACATGCGTTCAACCTTTCAATATGTGTATTTTGCAAAGGCGTTTTATTGTATTTGTATTATTTTTTTGTATAAAATGGGCTTGACAAGGACAAGGAATACTTTTTTAAACATTTGTATTTTTAAGAAAACCATTGTAGTTGCTTTTCAAAAAACATGTCTCATAAAACATTTACAGGAAAGGTGATATTTTAATATGTTAAAAACGTTAATGTCTTAAGCTGTGTCTATTCAGTTGTATGTCAAACTATATGTGTTGTATTGTTGGGTTTGGGTGTCGGTGTGTTATCTGGCGGGTAGATTTTTATTTAAAACTGTACAACTTACAATATATACATTAAGATATCTTATCAAATTAGTTGTACAATAATTATTATTTTTATATTCTATATAACGGTAGAGCATTTTCATGTATCATAAGGCTATGTTAATCAAACTGATAACATTATTATTTTCCCACCGCACGAGTCGAACAATAATGTGAGAATATGCTGTTGTTAATTGGAATTCTGCTTGTGGTTTAAAGAATGATGTGTACTTGTTCATTCTTCATACTAAAAATGATAAAACATCTAGGTATTTTCTTGTGGTGTTCCACATTCATCGATCCGAGCTGCTAAATGTTGGGTTCAAATACCCGTTAGACATCTAAAGACTCATTCGTCATTCATTGAATATTTGTCCAGCTAATATGCGTAGGACGAGAGACGGAGAGGAGTAAATCGATGTTATCTCCTCAACCATTTATTTCGAAACCTTTTTTTCTTCTTCTGAAATGTCAGAATTCATTCATTTCATGATTCGCTGAAATCGAATCAAAATATCTATCCAGTTATATATGGGGCAACACGACGTGGCTTGCGATTGAAAACATGGGTACGAAAATGACGTAAAGCGTTCGGTTTCAAAACGCAGCGCTGTAATTTATTTCTCTGGTTTGTTCCTTTTTTCTTCTCTATTTTCCCTATTGTAAAATTATTTCATAACAATACGGTGCTACCTCCATTGAAGTACGAACATTGTGAAAATATACGATATGACGCAAATCGCTGGTCAAGACTAATAATTATTATGCGATTCCATTCCTGCGATTATATTCTTCCAAAATAATCGTGCGTTTTTCTTTACATATCCTTCTGTGCCTTCTTTTTCTTCCTTCTCTCTCACGATTTATAGTGTCTCTTTATCATCATCATATATTTTCTGTCTATATCGCTGTCGTTCTCTCTCTTTCTCTCTCTCTCTCTCTCTCTCTTTCTAACAATCGCTCCTACTCTATTACCCTCTTTATCTAATCGCTCTTCTGTCCCGCTCTCTGTTTCCATTGCCTTTCACTTTGTCTCTGTCGCACACACAGTCACTTCCAACCTCGCTATTCGTGCACTTCCATAACGATTTCATTTTCATTATATGATTTTTGTTCATTTTGTTCGAATTCGTTAGGCGGTTGCAATCAAATGCCAAATCTGAGTGTCTATGCTTACGGTGGAGATGATTATGACGGCTATAGTGGTTATGGTGGTGGAAGGAGTGGTTGAGAAGCTAGGAGCCGAATTAATCACGAAGATTATGATAACCATGGTGATGCAGAGTCTTTTAATTTATTTTTTCCTGATGTGTTTTTCTTTTTTTGAAATATTGTAAGATCAAGGAGAGGGGAGGAAACTCATCGTTGTGCATTGTGCTATCATCATTTTTGTTTGCGTTTTATTCTCATTCTTCTTCTTCTTCTTATCCTCTTTCTTCTCCTTCTTCTTCTTCTTCTCCTTCTTCTTCTCCTTCTTTTCTTCTCTTCTTTCTCATCTCCCTTTTTTTCTTCCTATTCTTCCTCCTCTTCTTCTGCTCCACCCTTCCTCTTCTTTATGTTTAACAGGCCTACCGTCATATTTGATTGGCGTGATATTCCTCAAAATGCGCCCAATCACTGCACACGCCCCGTTCTCTGCAATTCGGCACTTGTTGTATCATCTCATTTAATTTGTCCTACAACGTATTAAAGGCGGCTGCATCAAATAGCATTTGTGATGTTTGATCATTATGATGGAGATATGATGGAGATGATTATGACGGTAGTTGTGGTTGAACTGGTGGCTATGGTGGCTAAGAAGGGAGGCGAATTAATCATCTGGATTTTTCATTACTATCATAACCATGGTGATGCGGAAAGATGGGGGAAACGAACTTCTTTCTTTAAACATTCCTAGTTTATCGAAATGTCGCTTATCCGACATTTCGAAATATATTTACATGAATGTATATATATAGATATATAATATGTGCGTGTCTTTGTGTGCGTGTTCATGTGTTTCTTCTTTTAAGAATTTAAGCTACAGAATTGTTTTCAGTATTTATGGAATTATCCATATGTATTTATTGATTATTATGATTAGAAAATAGACAGATCAATATAAAATATCACATAGGGGCAACAAATGCGAAAAATGTTTGTTCTAAAGAAGATTGATAATGAATTAAAAAAGTATTCTCATTTATTTCAATCAAAGGGTTTTTATACTTCGAAGGAGTGACTTTGAGATCTTGTTCTCTCTGTTTCTTCTGTCTTTCTAGTAAATCTCTCTTTCTTTCTTTCTTATTCTCTCGTTCTCTGTCTCTGTTTCTGTGTCTCTGTCTCTTCCTTTCTCTCTTCTTCTCTTTTTTTCTCTCTCTTCGTCTTTCTCTCTCTCTCTCTCTCTCTCTCTCTCTCTCTATCTCGCTCTCTACCTCTCTTTGTCTCCCTCTGTTTATATCTTGGTCAGATTCCCTTTTTTGTGACGGCTTCTTCTTTAATCCGCCCTTCCTCCTATTTCCCTTAAATACCCTTTTCCTTTATCATCATTTACCGTCACCTCATACAGAAACATGCTCCCTTTAACATGTTTACCGTTAGTATGCACAACGTGTAAAGCCGCGCTAAATGCGCTAAATACGTCACATCACACAAGAGTGGGCATGTGAGCTTATTTCCCGTCATGCACCACATATGGCGGAGACATGTAGGTCATCGCTTCCAATTACGGGCCCCTGGGAAGTGGCATTTCATCCGAATGGACTTTAGACGAAATCCACTTTTCCCGCCATTGTGAAAGGATTTTTCCCGCCATTGTGAAAGGACTCGTAAAGAGCATTTTTTTCGGAAGACATCCATTCTTAAAAACATTCAAATGGTGGTAATTTCATGGAAACTAAAGGTGAAATTGTTGTTGCCTTTGAATGGATAGATGTCGTCCTAGAATCAAGTGGGGTTTTAATAGCCTCTCTAGTATATATTTTATATATGAACGTTTAATTATGCCAATGAACTAACAGCTACCCAGAAAATACGATACTTATTATTTGTAAAAAAAATAAAAGCACGATACCGGCACAAGAGGTGGAAGATCTAATTGGTTATATAGCGGCATAGATCCTGACAATAACTTTTCTAAAACTCGGAATCAATATTAAATATGTGCGCTACAATAAATACTGTGATCGTATACTTTTTGTGCAGTTAACTGTTGTTTATGTACATATTAATTTCGACTGGTAATAAGATCTAAAATATGAAGGTCTGTTTACCCTATTTATTGTTTACCTTGTGTATCGAACAATGGTTTCTTTCATTGTGTGCTGAAATACGTCTCTACAGACAATTATGTTAACCTTCAAACAACAGTACAATGCTTTATCTTTAACTAAGTTTACTGCAGATTCAATGGGAACCATATGCATTCTAAAATCATACTACGGTGAGTAGAGTAACGCCATAGCCATGTCACATCCAGAATATCGATTGTTACAATTTCTTCACCCCTTTACTTTTTTTGGAATTACTTGTGAAATTCATCATGCAAAGTGTTAGTGCCGAAGGAGAAAACTGCGAATCTAAGACAATGTTCCCTTTTCACACAAAAAATATCCCCCCATCACTTAGCAGCAAAAGAACATGAACCAATTACTGTAAAATCAACAGGCAAAAGATAATCAGCATCAGATATTACAAGTTCGTCAGTTTTTAAAAGGATGTTCACCCACAACAAAAAGTGAGTCATTTGACACATTTAAGCATAATTTTCGTGAGTCAGGTGTAAATTGACTCATTAGTAACAACCAATGAGTCTCTATTGACTCATTTATATTTCACCAGTGTGTCAATCATGAGCTGACGCATTTGCAAAATGCTTCGACTGACTCACATGGTCGTAAAAAATGAGTCAAGATCGACATAAGAGCATTTTAGAAGAAAAAAGTGAGTCAACTTGAAAGTGAGGCTGTATGCATGCGCGCGCATGCTTTCGTGACGTCATCCAAAATGCGCATTCTCGAGCCATATTTGAATTCCCGATCGACGACGCGACGTCGCCATCTTATATCTTGGATTCAGAAGAGTTTTGACTGCAGCTAGTGAAAAATTGGTACGCATAATTATTCATATGGTTTTAAACGATGATTTTTATGACTGGATTCGTGGGCTGAATCTTCTGATTATTATACAAATGATGCATGCGTTCATTTTACGATATCCGCACTCGAGTTGATGAGGCTGTGTGTAACTTAACTATAGATTCTCTACTGTATCGCACGAAGCCGTGTCGAATGAAAACATGCATGATCTTGCATCATTGTTTTATACAACGAAACTCCTAGATCCTTGTTATTTGATGTAAAACGAATTAATTCAAGATTGTTTCGTGATAGTATGGGTGACAAATAAATCTCAAGTTAAGGCTTAATTTAGTGCGTACAAAGTAGATTTTTCAGATTCGGGTAGCGGGACCACCGATTACATCGCTAAAATGTGATATTTTAGGATATATTTTCCATTGCAAATGTGGACAGTGACTCTGGCATGGTATGGTATGTGTGTGATAGGCCTAGGGAGTAGGGGGGTCTATGTCATGATGCACCCACAACAAAAAGTGAGTCACCCTTACTCAAATTGATGAGTCACTGGTTTGTCCGTACAGCGAAACACTTGAAGGATCATGTGAGTCACTATGACTCGATACAAATGAGTCTTATTTATCTAAGACTCACTTGAAGTGAGTCTTAGAGACTCATTTGTATCGAGTCATAGTGACTCACATGATCCTTCAAGTGTTTCGCTGTACGGACAAACCAGTGACTCATCAATTTGAGTAAGGGTGACTCACTTTTTGTTGTGGGTGTTGTTGGTTGCTGTTGCCTGTTTCGTTGTTTAAACCCAAGTGGCATATTTGCAATCAACAACATAAAAGAATAATCAATAAAATGAAAATAGATTTGCCCTACTTTTCTCTGGCAATGTGCCACCTTCATAATATAAACACACAAAGGAACCTGAAAATATATAATAACATTTTTGGCAAGATAATTTTTTTCCGGAACTGTGCCTCAACCCCCCCCCCCCCCCCCCATATTTTGTTTTACAGAACCCTGGATACGCCCCGACACGAATGAACATAACATTGTTAGATTTCCAGTTACTGTTCATGGCCTTTACCATTATCAATTTGATCGCTGAGAGCTTGAACCAAATTGACAGAGAATCGTTTTCTGAAGAAATTCATTCCCTCGAGAATTTAAATGTCGCCGATTCACCAGTTGAGGAAAATGTTACCGGCGTCTTTTTGATAAATGGTGAAAATCAGTCTTCATGAAAATACTGAGACCAACGTAACCATGAATTATTTCCATCAAGTTGTGAACATGTAGGGCATCTTAATGAAATAAACGCGTACGAGTATTCAAGTCGAGTGGGAGAAATCAATCCCAATGACATGGGTCACATCCATTCACAAATATATAAATAAATTGACGTAACAGAAGCATTTCGTAATTCCATTCCTTCAAAAATGGACAAAACAGTGTTGTTATAAATTCGACAACTACTTTGACGTATCTATCCACTGATCTGACATTCAAAACAATATTTCATATGTTCGTTTTCTGATTTGAATTTGTCAACATCTTTTGTGATATGTTTATTCTCTGATTTATATCAGCGACTATGGAGCATGAAATGTGTTTTACAAATGTGGTTTACAATTTGTAAACAAGTAATATGATTTGTAAACAAATGATAAAAGGTGAATTTGTAATATATACGTTAAATAATAATATATTATCCTGGGTGAAGTGTATTTTGAAAAACTTTCTCAAAGAAGTCAATAAGTGAGCAAAGATCTTGAAGCAAGATTCTCTCATTCAATATATAATGTATATGTTAATAATGCTCATTTAAAGTCAATTCGATATTGCCGCTGTCATGTCTACTGCATAATAAAAGTCCAAATACAGACTGATTTTGTGTAGATATTTCAGCTTTTGTCAAATATAAATTGAAAAGGGGAAGAAAAGGAACAGTGATAGCAACAAAGTCTCATTAATCTCGCCTTCAGGTAATGAGAAAATGGTAATAAGGGCTTATCAAGAAACGGAATCGTCGGAACGTGAGTCTGCCACTTTCGATAGATAGTGATGTATTGATTAGTTGCGTGATTGAGCATGTGTGTGTGTGTGAAAGAGAGAGAGAGAGAGAGAGAAAGAGAGAGAGAGAGAGAAAGAGAGAGAGAGAGAGAGAGGGAGACAGACAGACCAAAGAAAGAGAGCTTTTCTGTACGCCATTTGTGTCCTTAATCTTATTCGAATCGCTCCAGGCAGGGATTTGTACAGGTATCACACATCCGTATTTATAATAGCATTTGTAATGTAAATTGGAGGACGGTTTGAAGAAGAAGTGTGTACATGTATATCAACGCGAAGGTCCTAAATTCCTAATACGCTTCGCATCCGTATTAGACCATGGGCCGAGTAGTGAATATCTCCCTATTTCTTCGTTTTCGTGACCCACCTCTGGTAACTACCCAATTTTTTGTCTGAGAGGAGATAAAAACTCATAGAATAAGAATTCATAACTCGGCAAAGCCGAAAGTTGCACACTAATTAGTATTCATAATAAATAGAAATTAAGCATATCAACAGCGTCCTCTACGTCAATAAAATGAAAGACATGTAGAAACGTATGGGGACAAGGTAAATGAAAACTGCAAATTTGTGATAAATATATGTTTGGTATAAAAGCAAAAATAATAATAATATTAATAATAATGATGATAAATAACATCAATATCAATAATAATATTTATATTAATAATAATCATCATTATCATCATCATTATCATTATCATCATCATCATTATCATCATTATCATCATTATCATCATCATTATCATCATCATTATCATCATTATCATCATCATTATCATCATTATCATCATCATTATCATCATCATCATCATCATCATTATCATCATTATCATCATCATTATCATCAAGCTTCATTTTACATCTCGTGTCATCTTTTTTTCACATTACACCTACTTATGAAGCTTTCACTGACAGTTCACTCGGTCTTTGAACTGCATAATCATGACGCAATCATATCGCCTGGTAATGCATTCATAATTACATGAAACAATTCAATAAATTCAAATCATATTCTCATTGTCACATGGAATTTTTGTATTCATTTATTTACAATTTATACAAGCTACAGTACTATAACATAATAATTTTTGGGTTGTACATGACGTCTTGTAATCCTTTCGAGATAATCCAAACTATTCAATGGATAATTTTGACTAATGAAACTGACGTCAATAGTTACAACCTCTGTTAATCTCATTAACTTTTACATCCTAGAAATATCTTGATCTACACATTTGTTCAACCACTCCAGAAATATCCAATCGTTCAAGTTGAAAATGTTATACTCTAAAAAAAAAATTCTCTCTACTTAAGCGAGATCCATGGGGGGAAATTACTTTTCAGAGTGGAACATTCATGCTTTGAAAAACTCATACCAAGAGCATATTGATTTAAATATATCACTAAAAATGTACATAACAGCACAGTTAATAAGTGAGGATATGAGCTTAAATTGTACAGTAATCATGGTATCTAATGGCGATACCATCCAGGCAACAGATATGACAGATGAGTCTGTAGAAGAAGAAATATCAGAAAATACAAGACAAAGTTTGTAATATTGTTAACTCGTGTACACCTTTTGTTTTTAACTATTTCACCTGCGACATTCTTCTCATCTCAGTATGATTTCTTTTATAGATGTTTGGAGTATCCAGATGTTTTTCTTAATTACAATCAAACAACCCCTGCAGTAACAAAAGTAGTAAGTTATAATTGATAACAATATTGCTTGATTGCTTTGCTCACTATAGCTCTATGACATCATTAAGTTTTGTTTTCAGAAAAATCTTAAACCCTGCAACATTCGATAGGCAGACAATTTGGTAGCGCTCACTTGCTCCTCAGGACTGGCCACATTTTAAGAACTATTCGATTCATTGATTTTTTAGTCAGAGTGTTCATATGATCCTGCAACGGTGGATAAGGATACTGATAGTCGTGTGTACGACCTTCAGCCAAAAAGTACCCAATTTAGGAATCACAAAACGTGCTGAGACAAAGCGAAAAAAAACAACATCTTTCCATTTCAGGCGAAAAACTTTGAGCATCGCTTGCAAGAGGTAAATATATTAATATTCAAATTGGGGGTTCAAGTGACAGTATCCATAATAAAGCATTTATAATGAATTAAATGTAGAAATATTCTCCTTTCCACAGAATGGATTTTATGCCACTGAATAAGATCCTTGAAAGCAGGAAAAATTGGCCTATCAAACACTAAACCAAAGCATACCTAATTATATAGGGTCACATAAAAATTACTTAATTACTTCATACATTTCAATTAATTAACCATCTGTTCAAAGAAAATACAGATAAATCTTGTGATACTGCTTTCTGTGAGATATGGATATAAAAATTCACCAGCAGAAGAAATTATTTTTGTGGAAGATTTCCAGAAATTAGAATATGTGAAACAGTCAAATTAAATTCTTCAATAGGATACATGTACAGTGTATATGTTGTAGATCATAAAATAAACTTGAAATGGTAAATGGCAATACATAATTTTATGTGGTTATGACTGTCTGAAGAATACTGACTGGCAACTTTTGATGTCACAGCTGATTTCCAAACTATTAACCAAAATAATAATTCAGAGATTTTGTTAGTAAAAGGTGGAATAATTACATACACAGTAATTACCTCCTGCCTTTGTGTAAGATGAAATAGTAAATAAGTATACATATATCCATCGCTTTGTGATACAGGTATAATAAGTAAGTTTGACACCACAATTATATTTTGATTTTATGGAAGAAATGTTGTTCCTTGAGCAAGACATCCATATCAGTTGCAAACGTACACAAATATAAAATACAGTGTAGCAACCCTCTACTATTTGGACACAATGCTTCAACGATTTGCAATATGAATATGATATTCTGATATACTTCTTCTGGTTTGTTATCTCAAATTCATTTGATTGCTGTCTAAAGAAAAATTAAAATCAAATGAGACACAAATATGCACATGAGTTGAATTGCGCTAACAAGATGAATTCTACACGTCTTCATCTTCAGTGTCTGTGTCTTCATCTTCAGTGTCTGTGTCTTCATCTAAGCATCTTCCATCAACTGGATTTCACAATCAGTAAACTTGCACAGATCGGTGCATGGCACATTATGCTGCCGGCAAGAGCATCTTCCCTTGTTTTTCCCACTTGGGACCTTGCAGTTTGTCTTCTTGCAAGTGCAGTGCGTTAGTTCTAGCAAACTGCTAGGGGCAGGGGGTTGTTCTCCCCAGACAACATCTGTTCCTCCATCTTCCACTTTCCAACCATGACCATGTGGACTTGGAATGTCAGGGGTCTGCTCTAGACAAAATGTGTGTACTGTGGCCTGATAATTTTGCAGAAATTGCGATAGCATTCAGCATGGTAACCTGGAATGGCACGTTGTCTCCTATGTTTGAAAAAATGAAATAATGATAAAAGATAGATATCATAACAATTAAGAATTTCTGACAGTTTGAAGATAATGCTGCAATTGCCGGGGATACTTGATGTGCATTTCTTGTGATAAGGAGGAAATAGCTTGCTATGCTTGACAAGCAGTGAAGTTTAAACTCGTTAAGTGGAAAACGGTGACATTCCAAGGTAAGATTATGGGTGGTTTTTTCACAATGCCATTGTTGAGGATGGCTGAGTGCATGTCTAGATTTAATATATTTAAATTCCTATTTCCAGTTGGTCATGCTAGTCAATGCCAAATAATTACACCCCCTATGCAATGATCTTGAGTATCTCCATTCTCCAGTGAACTTTGATGAATTTACAAAAACAATTTAAGATTAAGACTCTAAAATTGACTTAGCTCAGACCAATTTAATCTGTCTCTAGCTTGATAACCTCTTAATTCTGTCCGCCTTAAAAAAAAAAAACAATAACATACGATTGCGATTGGTATAGACCTCTAGATCTAGACTCTATGCCTTATTTATGATATATGGCCAGGGCAGGGCCTAGGCTCGTACTCCAAGATCGGTTAAACTTTTTTAGACCCCTCCCCAGGACGTCGATCAATTACATGTATGTGCCCCCCAAACATCAAACTCTGGCTACGGATCAGACTTCAACCCAACCATATTTCAATAAACGGCCACCGAACAAGAAGCAGATAAAATTGGTCTTAGTACTGTGACAGAGGCCATGGCCTCAGGAGAAAATTAACAAGGTAAATTCAGTTTCACTTTTCATACTAGGTGAAGGTCTACAGACTTAGTTACAGAGCACGCATAACTTTTCAGCAATTTTGGCTGTGATATTACAATGTTTTATAGTCCCTAGATTATTGTCACATGTAATTTGACAAATAAAGCCAATACCCCTCCCACCCCTTACACAAAAAAAATACTTACCTCCCACTCCTTTCGTCATGATCATTATCACAGAGCTGTTCTCTGTCGATGTCTTGCTCTTCAGTAGCAGTAGGCGTTTGTACACTGTCCCAGCCATAGCGATCTGCGTTGTGTGCAATCTTACTTTCGATGGTATTTTCCGCTTTTTTCCATAGATTTGCACATTCCTTGAATTTTTTGAAAGACTTTTCCCTAAGAGGAATAACTCTGCTATGAGTTGCAACAATGTGCATGCAACAAAATCCTGAAATTGCACCCTCACAATCGTCGGCAGATGTTCCGCTGGTAACATCAACGTCCGACTGAATACATCGCCATGTTCGCTGTATGCGCCTACATGAAACGAACCATGTGATTGGTTGATATGTGCGGAATAATCCGATGCCCACATGAAAGAGGAAATGTAATTGGCTTACATTTTCGAGATTTTGGACTCAAAATTCACGGTTTTTTTCATCTTTTCTTAATAATGGTGGGGTTTCAGGAATGCCGAGTTATCTTTTATGCATCTACACATATTTTTGTATCATACTGTCTTAATAAATATTAGTTACTTTCGATGGGTCACGAAAGTTAAGAATTTTGGCCTATGGCCCATGGTCTATATGCTAATAACATGTTTATTTTAGAAATCTGTAATTCGAGACAGATACGTGAAAGAACTCATTCGTCCCCTTTTTTCTTCTTTTCTTTTGTATGAAAGTATCAAGGTACAATAGAGCTGGATTTACCACAAAGTATAACAGTGATATAAGATTTAAACATTCCATTTACATGTATATTGATACAGCCTCCGAAGTAATCTATCTTGTAACGTTTGACGAATTGTAATTTTCATTTGAAGAAAGGCAGTGTAGAAGAATCAAAAGACATGTTTTTCCGTATGAAATTTCAAAACTTACATCGGAGATATCAAACGGAAATATTAACGTGTTTTTTAAGCTGATACTGACATTACAAATACAAAGTAATCCATCTAGTTTCGTTTGACGAATTGTAATTTTCATTTGAAGAAAGGCCGTGTAGAAGAATCAAAGGACATGTTTATCCGTATGAAATTTCAAAACTTACATCGGAGATATCAAACGGAAATATTAATGTGTTTTTGAGCTGAAAATGACAACACAAATACAAAGTAACCCATATTGTTTCGTTTGATAATTTGTATTTTCATTTGAAGAAAGGCCGTGTAGAAGGTTTAAAATGCATGTTTATATGTGTGAAATTTAAAAACTAAAATATTAATGTGTTTTTTTAAAGCTGATAATGACAACACATACATGTATTATAATGCAATAGCGTATGGTGAACAAGCAAGAACCATGCACTGCAGTTATTATGTTCATCTTAATTAAATTAAGCACGTGGACAATTCACAAATATCAAATGAATGATTTGCTATTTCCTTTGTTTAAAATATGTAGAGTGCTTTAAGCAATAACACAAAACTGTATAATGGGCCGTGCCTGCCAGCATTGACAGAAAGCCAATACTGATAATGTTGTTGTCATTGACTATTTTGCCACTCGTGAAAACGTGCTTTTGAGGTGCAAAACTGTAAGCCTTCCTGAGAATTGCAGGCTGCCATTGGCTATCATATATCACTGGGAAGAGGAGAAGGGTGAAGTTTTGTCCTTTTTATAGGAATATTTTTTTCCCCAATTATTGATGGATTTAGTAGGGACTAGGTAGGGGAGGGCCGCTCCCCCCCCCCCCTCCTCCGATCCCCCACCCACCTCATTTCCAACGTGTGAAACCCAATAAAAAAAATGCTTCCAGTACACAAGTCTGGACTTGGGCCCCTCCCTCCTCGGATTTTTTTTCTTTACTCAATAGCAAATTTCTGGAATATTGTGCCCCCCTCCAATCTTTAAAAAGATCCAGGGTCCGCCCCTGTTTCAAGTCGATGGAATGCGCGCCACGGGAAACATGAAAATAGTCCGAAAGAGACTTTAACAATGCGGAAGACAGCAGAATACAGTGATATCGCGTTCTCTGCAAGCCGCCGCGCCGGTATGAATGGGGAAATAGCATTGTCTACGTCACGGACGAGAAGTAACATGAGAAGAGAGAGAGAGGGAGGATTCGCCTCCATCGTGCACTGATCTCATCAAAAATGTATACATCTATCTTCTTCACTCTATCTCACTTTTAATACCTGTGTCTCACTCACTTTCTGCTTCCATCCCCTTTCCCCCCTTTCTCTATTTTCTCTATTCTCTCTCACCCTCTTTCTTATTTCGCTTCCACTTCCTCTGTCTCTCCGTCTTTCTCTCTCTCTCTCTGTCTCATTATACGCATCAATTCATCCCCCCTTCTCTTATTCTCCATCGTATATCTCTTTTCTATCTTCCCCCACCACTCTGTCTTTCCAAAAATACTCTTCTCTATATCGCTCCGTCTGTATACTGTCTCTCTCTCTCTCTCTCTCTGCCCCTCTCTCTCTCTCTCTCTCTCGCTCTACCTCTCTCTCTCTCTGCCTCTCTCTCTCTGCCTCTCTCTCTGTCTCTCTCTCTCTCCCTATCTCTCTCTCTCTCCCCCTCTCTCTCTCTCTCTCTGCCCCTCCCTGTCTCTTCTAACCCGCATCTCTATCTCTTTCATTCTTGTCCGCGCTATGATTGGGGCTTCACGTAATTTGCTGCTAAAACTGGAAAACTGAAGGCAAAAGCAAATTGGTAGATGAAAGCATTTCAATTGGATTAAGTGGGCGAGTGCATAATATACGCCTTGGTTGTTGATTGCCTACAATGATGAGTCCATCAGATACATCAGAGTGATGCGACATTCCTTTTTTTACAAATAATTGCCATAATATTTTTTACCAATTGTTGAGAGAGCCATAACAAAACTATTATCATTATTATTCATGCATTTTCTAATACCATAAAGGTGAAGTCCCCTTGTAATGTATCATTAAATGAGAACAAACTGATATAAAAATGTATGAGTGATGCGACATTTCTTTTTTTACAAATAATTGCCATAATCTTTTTTACCAATTGTTGAGAGAGCCATAACAAAACCATTATCATTATTATTCATGCATTTTCTAATACCATAAAGGTGAAGTCCCCTTGTAATGTATTGAAAGCCACTTGGTTATTATTCAACCCAATCAAACTGGTAAATCTTGTCAGATGAAGTCGGGTTTGTCTGTTTAGACCCATAAAGGTATTTATTATGATGTAAAGTAATTAAGTTAATGCTCAACCGGCTTATAAAAGATTGCATATTTGATATTACCCTGTACAAGTGCATCGTCAAAAAACTTAAATTGCATAATGTGTGATGATATCAATTTCATGTTACTTTGATGACACTTTACATTACGGAAATTATTATACATCAATAAAATAAAACAATCGATTTTGCTACTAAAAGCGAATGAAATAATTATGCAATCAATCAATAATGAAAAAAATCTTTTGTAAGACGGTAGACCTACAATTTAACTTTTAAGCAATTAACCTTGTTATAAGTCTAACGACCGTTTCAATGTGTTGATCAGCGATAAAATAATGTAACATTCTCGTATGATGTGTTGTGGGTTTACTGAACAATCGAAGCTAAAGTGCCTTTAGCAATCTTGAATCTTTATATCTGTTCTATTACGTTTGTATTCGGCCTCCTTTCTCTACTTTGAAGTAGACAATAATGAGAAGAACACTTACTATCGACCCTTACAAGCAGAAAAGTAGGTCAAGTGCGTGTATGTGGAAACGGGGTATCAGTATTTGAATTTATCTGGCTCCACAACACCGCCTTTGCTGATAATATCAATGTCTTCCAGTCTTCTACTTGAATATAAAAACGATTTGTTCTGTTGTCTATTGGTGATCTCTCTCTTGGGCGTTGTAAACAATGAAAATGAAAGAAGTCCGACTGATTTTCTTGTAGCGAACGTTTCCCTGGCTTTATTTGAAGAATATCTGATGAACAAATGAATACTTTACGATGCAATTCTCTGATTGAACAATATTGTTTTCTCCCGCGGCGGCTGACATATTCGCAAAAGTAGGTCAACTGCTTGTTAGGTTCATGAGGTGAATAATGAAAAGACATTTTGTTTCTATTTTCGAAGTCGAACAAGATTTGAAATTGTTGAAGGGTCATGTTCATAGGCCTACTTCTATTTCTTCTCATTTACCTTTTTCGTCTTCTTCTTCTTCTTCTTGTTCTCGTTCTTCTTTTTTCTCTATTTTTTTCGCCATTTGGTGAGATGATACACACTGCTGCCAATAGAGTTGGGATCGTTTTTGTATAGCTTTTATCATCACATGACTACGACACTATAATCATTATTATATAAGTATAGTTTATATCTTCTCAAAACTCGATGGAGCAATCTTTCTTGATCAATCTATATTGATCATTATAATTATGGGAAGATGCAAACTTCATCTACCGAAAATAAATCAGATTGCCAGAATAATTTCAAGAAAAGAGGTAAGAAAGGCTTATTTCAAATCTAAGGGCAAGAGTGTACATTAGGGAATTTTATATTTGCACGTCGACATAGAGGACTGCTACTTTTGACGTCCTTTTAAGGCAATATGACGTCCTTTTGATGACGTCACGCGTAGCAGCCCACACTGTCGACATGCAAATCTAAAAGTCCCTATTTACTCGGGTCAACGACCGTCGGTAAATGACTTAAAAGGTCGAAAATGACCTTGATAGATTTTTATAGAAAATCAAATCAACCGTCTTCACAGACGAATTGATCATTCAAAACTAATTTCATTGGACTTCCTGTCCGAAAGTCCACCATCCATGCTACCCTAATGTCCAAATGAAAGAACCCCTGGGAACTGAAACTTCGGGGTGCCTCGATATTCTTGTCACGTTTTTCGTTAGATCTCTTCCTCTCACGGACGGGGAAAACGATCCAGGTAATTCAGTACAAATGGTGAGAGGTTGCCTTTGCCCCCCCCCCCCCTCCCTGTCTCTTTCTCACGCACACACTCACAAACCCATCCCCACCTACACACGTACACATGCGTACACCCTCGCCCCACACGCACAAATACACACCCACACATTTTCGTCAGCTCGTATTAAAATGTGTTTATTTCGTAATCAAAAGTGCAAATAAGATACAGACTTCGTTTATCATGTTGCAGTTGATCACATACCTCTACTCGTAGCTAATCGTGAAGAATGTGCAATGTAATATGCACGTCTTGCTGTCGTTGTTTTTGTTGTTTTCTGTTCTGGCTCGAAAATGTAACTATAAGGACTGAGGATTAGAAGGATCCACATGGAAAGAAATAGGCTCAATCTTACTGACGACTATTCTGCCTACAGAAATGTCCCTGTTTTATAAGGTTAATAATTTTTTTGCTATATAACTTAGATAAGTCAAGGCATGTCCCTTTTTTGTTACGGAAATGGACGCCTGAATTATGAATCGAACGTGTCCCTGTGGCTTTGAACATATTTCTTTCAATGAATGTTACAAACATGCAGAGAATCGAATTTCAGCCATTATTCAACTCGAGGTCAGGTATGCGACTACTTGCATGATGGACTGAAAAAATATAAATAAAATAAAAGTAGAAAATGTAAAAAATAAAAATGGGTTTTACGTGGCGACGTGCGTCTTTTGTACGAATGTTTCAAGCAAAAATGGAAGCTGCGGACACAAGGTTGCATGCTTGTTACGAATTGAAGCTGAAAGCAGCGCCATTAGTGAATTTCCTGCTTTGTGAGATAATAGGTCGATGACTGTGGCGTAACACGGGTCCGGACTTTTAGGGGCACACTGAATCATGGGAGGGGGGGGGGGCATCAGTTTTACTAGGTTAATTCATATCAATTCAGTACATTTGGCATCATAAAAAAGTCATGTAAGAATCATGATTACAGAATGCATAATAATAGGTGGGTGGAATGTGAGTTCAAATGTCTATATTGAGACGAAGGATAATTGAGGGGTATTACCATCCTCTTTGTTTTGTTGTTTGTTCTTTCTCTCTCTTTCTCTCTTCTCTCCCTCTCTCTCTCTCTCTCTTCCCCAATTGTTTTCCCCTTCTCCCTGTCATGTCCCATCTTGATCTATGCGATGGGGGGGGGGGGTGACATATGCTCCGTGCCCCCCTCCCCCCGTAGTTACGCAACTGGTCGGTGGTATGTGCAAATAGATTAACAATGTGGCAATGGTAAAGGAAAAGTAAAGCTTATGTTATTATCTAAAAATAAATGGAGAGTTTTAATGCTCATGATGTACAGTATGTCCTCCCATGAGCTATCAGATTGAAGGCTATGAAAGCGCATTAAAATCTCTAAGCGGAAAAGGTAAACCTCGAGATATTTGACACGTTATGTAAACAAAAAAGAAGACTGGAATCAAACACAAATATCAACTTTTCTGAAATATAATTGACGACTATTTAGACCCACGTCATATATTTTATGGTTAGAAATGATAAGAAAATAAACACAAACATAGATTGTGGGTTAAAGAGAGGATGGGGTGACAGAATCTAAGGACAATGCATGTTAGTCTAAAGAGAAGGTTCAGAATTATAATGGATGCGAGGAAATGAACCAGGAGATGTTTTCGAGCCTTAGGCGTTATTGAAATACACCTATGTGACTTTTTTCGATTTGTGTCAGTGATCTTAAGGAACCTTTTTAGCTAAACAAGGAAGAAAATGGAGAGGATAGATGGGTAGAGTCGGAAATGGGGAGCGATGATGCGCATTTATGCCGATGGTATATTTATGACGGGAAGCCACCGTTGACTCGCATGTCTATTTACACAAAAGCACCCGGTCTATACTTACATCATCATTCATCGCAGACAATTGGTATTGTTTATGCAAGCTCGGAGTGTGATATATATTATACGTTTAAGTATTAGGCCACTAAATTAAAGAGATAGTTGAGTTCTTTTGCAGAGGGCGCTACACAAAATAATTGTTGTGAGATAATGAAAATCTGAGTGTCAAATTTGAAAGAACATAACATTTAAATGACAAAATCATCTTTGTTTGATCAAAATCGGTTTAGAGACGGCTGAAATGTCCATAAATATAACGATTTATAATACTTGTGTACCACCACAAATATTAGATCATTTGAAAAAACCGTTGTAAAACGAAATAGCGCCTTTTACGTCGTATTTTAGCCAATGCCGATGTTGGCTTTTTTGTTGGCATTTTCGTGTTGGTTATATTTTGCACAACCAGCCGGCCAATATATTGTTATTTTTAATTAAATAATGAATTAACGGTCACCGTTTTTTTATGAAAGTGGAGCTGAATTGGTATGATCGTGTTGGCTAAATTTCACACATTTTGGGGATAAAATTACCTTCAAAGCAATTTTAGGTTCTAAAAGGGCACTAGAAATGTCATAGATAAGAATAAGAGCAATAACCATGCACTTTGAAGACATTTGCGGTCTGAAAACAGAACTCAACTATCCCTTTAGTCACCCTGTGCCGAATTGTTATTATCATGGGATAGATACATCAAGAGCTTTAGCGTTATTTAACAATTTCCAGTGCTAGATTCATCTATAAAACTGGTGTTAAAAGGGATGTAATTGAGCTAATAAAGACTGGAAAGGAATAATTTTGCAAACATTTCGTCAAATATTGGTAGCTATACTTATTACAATTGGTAGCTATACTATACAATTGGGCGTGTGGTAAACGTACAGCCGTGCAAAAGGGCGAAGAAAATAGCCGAAGTGCTAGAGGAAAAGTGCTTGAGTTCTTGGAAAGAAGAAAAATAACGCGTGAGCTTTTTCAGTCTTTGTACACCAGTTGCGAAGAATATTTGTTAGAAATGTCCCCCGAAAGAGATTACTATTCCCAATACCCAGGAACGTCTCATTTTAGCATCAATTCTGTTCCACATGCGGGCCTTGCAGTTATGTCATTCCCCCAGCACTGCATGGTTTCACGTTTTCACCTGGACGGAGAGTGACAAAATATGGGTTTAATGTTTTTGTAAACGACGTTAGAGGCCGGCTGGGATTCGAACCCTTGTATTGAGGGTCAGGTAAATAAACCACTATACCACGATCACACTTTCACCTCTTCATACGCTCTTCACATGACCTCATTTTCGAAATACATTGAAAGATAATTGGATTGTTTTGGATCAAACATTTGTGTGTAGTCCCATTCACTCATTTTTGTGTTCAAGGTTGAGTATATTTCTTTCCATGCTAATCCTAAGTTCCGAAACCGATTACACCGCAGTCCTTATGGCTACATTATCAACCTGTCCTAAATGGCTTTCAGACAGTTTTTTTTTCTAAATGCAATCAACTGACCAGTACCCAACTTTATTTGTATGTCATCCTTATGCATCGAGGGCATACATGTAGAATATGCAGCTGCTTTTTAAACTTTAATCTAAAAAAATGATTGCAAATGAGTGCAAAATCAATTGTGTCTTCCGTCTTTATATCCTCAAGGGGTACGATTCAAGGAAGTGCATTTTTAAATGTCAACTAGTACATTGCAAACTATAAGACAATTTTAGCATGTGGAAGTATGGTATTAAACCGTTTTGCTTTTATAACACGTGTTGTTGTTTTTCTCGCTCCGTTAGCAATTATAACTTCAAAGGTACCGAGGAAGTTCATTCAAATTTCGCCTTAGCATGCTCCACACTATATTCTCTCACTAATTAGGTATAAATTGTCTCTGTAAACAGTAATCTGCAATTGATTTGTGTAGACAATTCAAAGTAATGTAAAAATCATGAAATATATCTCCAGTCTTTTTGTTGGAGCTGTGTTTCTCCCCGGAAGTACTGATCCTTTTTCTACTGATATTCAAATTCAAATTCAAATTCACATTTATTCGGCAAAAGATAAAAACATCAAAATGAAATCATTACAAATGAAATCGTTATAAATACCGGGATTGCTAAATAAATACCGGGATTGCTATAATATAAGCTTTTAGATTTAAACTAACTATGATACTCAAAGCAGTTGACGAAATAATAAAGAAGTAAAGCGAAATAAAACGATCAAAAGGGGGGGGGGGGGGGTCAACATAGAATATTTAAAAGCTTACATGTAAATTATATAAATACATGGGGGAAGAATAGAAGGATAGATAATAGAGCAGTGCGAATGCGAATACATGAGAAAATATGGGGTATGATAACAAACAAATAATATATGAGATTTGTAAGGCGCCGAATCCACTCGAAATCGAACGCTCAAGGCGCACGAGTAAAGCAAATACACAAAAAAGAGACCACATAAAACATCTTTATCAAAAGAAATGAACAGAAGTAAGACAGAACGTACAAAAAGAGAGAACAGAGTGACAGAATGATATCAACGAATCACAGGTTGAGACATTGAGAGAAATGAGAAAAAGCCGGCTGGAGTCAAGGGAAAAAACAGATGGATGGAGAGAGGAATAAAATCAACATTTAGGGCATACAGTTTTGACTGATTGCCGAAATCGTTCATCGTCAAATGACATCATTTCGCAGAGTATTCTCGATATTTTCGGAACAAATATGAATTGGACTGTCAGAGTTTATGACATCCGCACAATCAAGGATGTTGCAACGGGTATAGATCATAATATGCTTGCCAACGACAGCTTGATTGCCGTTCGATCTCACGGCGCACGTCGGTTTTTCGTCATCGTTATGTGCTACATTGTTTGTAACTCGGTACATCCATAGACGAATTATGGTAACGAGAACAAAATGGAATCAGAAACACCAAAACAAGCTCTTTAGCATTTTTAGAATAAATATTCAGTTGAAGTGAGATCTGGTGGTATATAATTATCATAATTTGATTATTTATCACAATCGTGTTTCGTCTTATTCTGCTTCATTTTCCATCCATTTTCTTTTTTATACGCTTTTTCTTCCGCAATTTTCTTTTCTTACACGTAAACAGTCATCGACTTCTCTACACGTCTATCCTTGTAAGCGTAATAGAGAGAGAGAGAGGGGGGGGGGGGGGGGGGTGGGGGGAGGGATAGAGAGAGAGAGAGAGAGAGATAGAGAGAGAACGATAATACAGAGAGAAAAACAAATCGTGTGAGTTTTTATCTGAAGGGACATGCGTGTGCGTGTGCGTGTGCGTGTGTGCATGTGTTTGTTTGTGTGCGTGTGTGTGTGCGTGTGTGTGTGTGTGTGTGTGTGTGTGTAAAGAGAGAGAGAGAGAGAGAGAGAGAGAGAGAGAGAGAGTACTGTATCAAGGTGGAGAAATAGCGGGAGATACATTAAATTATGCCTGAGAAAAGAGAGATGGGTAGAAAGAATGATTGCTAGGTAGATTGATAGAGGCAGAAAAGAGAGAGAGAGAGAGAGAGAGAGAGAGAGAGAGAGAAAGAGGAAGAGAAAGAGAGAGAGAGAGAGAGAGATAGAGAACAAACAGATAGAGAAGGGGAAATGAAAAGGGGGGATTGGAAGAGTAATGTTGCACAGAAGAGAAAGAAATATCAATAGTGTTCAAACTTGGATACTTGTTTTTGTTCTTTAACATCTTGCGTGAATTTCAAAGTATTAATAATACCTCGTCATGAGGCTAACATTTAACAATCTAAAATGGTAAGTGCCTGGATAGTTATCTATAGGCTAAATATAGTAGTTCAAATAGCTTGATAGATATTTGCTTGCATGGATACAGATGTATTACATACAACAAGAGGTACTTCTTAGATGTGGAGGGAGAATGTTAAAGATTTGTTTCATATGTTTTTGAAAGAGTATATCTTTTGTACAGACATAGAAGAAGGATGTTATTCTGAATATGTGTCAATCTTTTGACACGACACTTCTTATAAAAGGCACTTAAAACATTACCTGATTTGCAAAGCGCAGATGTACCTGTATTATCAACCTTTTACCATTTTTCTTGAAATGTAGAGACCAGTTCTGGACCCCCCCCCCCCCCCCCTCTCAAAAAATGAAATGGAAGCTCTTATTACCAATCAAGTGAAAGAATACGTTTTGACTAAAAAAGACGTGATGATACAATTTGACGGGAAACCGCCTACTAATTGATATATTTTGTAAATTATCATATCGATCTGGCCTGGATAGATATTGCGAATGCACTTCAACATTGAACATTTGGGCATATATTTCTGCTTCTTTGCGAATTTAGGTTGAAGTGTTGCCATCTAAACTTCAGTCTGAAGGCAATATTTAAGCAATATTGAATGGATATTTTGCACCCAAAACCCTTGACCCGAAATGTTACCACTACCGTTCTATACCTTTAAAAGCGGATGGATGTATTCGGTCACACAGGTGGTTATCGGTGTAGTGTGAGACAAGCCATTATGGGGGACACTTGCGTCGGCGAGGGGGGGGGGGGGGGGGGGGTGCCAGCGGTCTTATTAATTCAAATTATATAACCGTTCATCCGGGTATTGGAAGGGTCGTCTTTTCACGTCACTCATGTCGCTTTCTCTCACTCTGTCAGACACTCTGTTTCCACCCCCCCCCCCCTTCTCCAAGCAGAAAAGGGGACGTTCCCATGTACACCCGTAGCTCCGCCACTGGTTAACATTGTGAAATAGAGTCATCGAATCTTTGAATCAATGATTGCAATGTGTTAGTTGAGTGCGCGAGTGATTTGATAATATTTTCAGCATGCCTTCACTATGTCTTGCAGTAATGTTGCCAGTGGCGGGTGTCACATGCTACAACGCCATGTATATTACACGCTCCATATCATTGTATGATTCATGGGAGTGTGTCGCTGCCAAAAAGTAAATTGATGTAATTTCCACCAGCGATCAATATCAACAGGCGTGCTGGCCTAGTGGTCTGAAGCAGTTGGTTTATAGAACCGCGAGGTCCCTGGTTCTATACTCGATGCCCCTTTGTGAGAAAATCGTCTGATATTTTTCTTAGCCTAGGCTTTACTTATCTTGGTACCGTGGAGGAAGAGAGAGAGAGAGGGAGAGAGAGGGAGAGAGAGAGTGTGGTGTGATAAACGAATCAATACGGTAAGGTAATTATGTTACGTAAGTATTTATACCTCAGCGTTGATCAATTTCGGGGCGTTACCAAATGCTGTAATTATGTCACAAATTACAAAACATATATTTGATAAATCGTTGCGAATAGTTTCGCTGCGTTACAGGTTCTGTATACATGTACAGTGCGTCCCAGAAAAAACGAAACCGAAAAGTATCGATGTTTTATCATAACTTAATCACAACCATAATTAATAAATGATACATATTTGGAAAGCTTAGAGTCTCTTCTTTCAGTTGATGCTACTCAGATGATGCATATTTTACGCATGAGTGATTAAAAGCAATTTGAAGGAAGGAAACCCAAAAGACATTTGGCGGGCGGTATCTGAATTTCGAAGAAAAATTCACATTTCTAGAAAGTTGAGTTTCTGCCCTTTCATATGACACCTCAATCAGGAAAAATGAGCGAGGAATAACAAAGTTCTGTTTGTTTAAAGTAGCCCTTACATTTTCATAATTTTAACAAACGAATTCATTTTCACTGGGTGCCTGCCGTAGCAAAAAGCAGATTTGACAAAAGACTTAACTCCGTTTCGTTGACAATCAGCCATGCATGAAGACTCTCGTCTACGGCTGATTGTCAACGAAACGGAGTTAAGTCTTTTGTTAATTTCGTTTATTGATACGGCAGGCAGCCAGTGAAAACGAATTCGTTTAATAAAATTATGGAAATGCAAGCACTTCTTTAAACAAACAGACAAACAAACAAACAGACAGAACTTTGTCATTCCTCGCTCATTTTTCCTGATTGAGGTATCATATGAAAGGGCAGAAACTCAACTTTCTAGAAATGTGATTTTCTCTTTGAAATTCAGATACCGCCCGCCAAATGTCTTTTGGGTTTCCTTCCTTCAAATTGCTTTTAATCACTCATGCGAGAAATATGCATCATCTGATTAGCATCACATGAAAGAAGAGACTCTAAGCTTTCCAAATATGTATCATTCATTAATTATAGTTGTGATTAAGTTATGATAGAACATCGATACTTCTCGGTTTCGTTTTTTCAGGGACGCACTGTATATCACAAATTCCTCTTTTTTATTCAATTTACGAACGGTTTCGAGCTAGTTCATGTATTATATGAACTTCTGTAAATATTGGTAATATGTCCGAATTAATAGTTTCAAGATAAAGTCTAACAAATATTTACGCACATTTGTTTTCCATTACTGTTGAATGTGTCGAAAGAATAAAAGGCTGTCATTATAAAATCACGTCACTGCATATGCTTCGCACAATTTGTGTGACCGTTGGGGCCCTTAAAGGGAATGAGTGTAAATTTGAAGTGATTGGGGCAAATACATTTTAAATCACATGAACCAAGGTAAAGAATACGGAATAATCACGGAGCATTCGCTTTAAAATGTATAAATACTAGAAAACCATGTTTTATTTCCATGACTGTTTTTGTTGTTGCCCATCATTGTCATGAATATGTGTAGCCATCGTCATACTAGTTGGTCGTTTTTGTGTTTTTGTTTTTCTTTTAGATCTAATATTGCCAACGATTTTAGTTTTGCTATTTTGAGGTATAATAATATCGGCTGGAGGACCAAATTACTTAAGCTGTCAAAAAATGTAGTTGTTGATGGTTTTTGAACAGTGATGATTCGAACATTCGTAAAGAAAAATGGGAAAGAATGAGTTGTTTTGAAAATTGCATGTGGATGATACGAGATTCGGAGTGTTTGTAAAATATGGGTATTGAGGAGGAGACGTCTGATGGGAGGAAGGTGGGGAGATGTGGGGGTGGAGGTGAAACCAAGAGGAAGAGGTGGGATGAAGAGAGTGAAAGGGGGGAATAGGGAGGGAGAGTGAGAGAGTGAGAGAGATACAGAAAGGGGGAGAGGGAGGGAGGGTAGAAAGTGGGAGCGAGGGGAGGAAAGAGGGAAAGAGAGAGAGAAAAGGGAATAGAAGGAAAAGCATGAGGAGGATAGTGAGTTGAAAAGAGAAACGGGAGAGGGATTGTACGAGGAGGTCTGTAGTGAGTGAGTAAGAGAGAGAGAGAGAGAGAGAGAGAGCGTGGAAGAGGCCTCGGAGCGGGGAGATGGGGAAGGGAATGAAAGAGGGCCGTAAAGAGAGGGAGAGAGAGAAACATAGAGACAGAGAGAGAGAGGGGGAGGGATAGAGAACGGAAAGAGATAAATGATCAAAAAGTATTTTATTAAGAATATCAACATGATCAAGATTAATAAATTATCAAAAGACATTGAATAATAGTTTAGATTAGATCATCAACTCTGGTGTGATGGATTTTTTTGATGAGTTAATGTTTTAAGATCGATTATATCAAACTACCATTTTTGAAAATCTCATCTTTGAACAAATTTTTCGTCACGGGGTTTTCCCTAAACGATATCATACAACTTCAAGGTCTATTGGTCGTTGCACCGTTTCAGTGCAAAATTTTCCTTTTAATCTTGTAAAAGGGTTGGATGAGAGGTAGACACGGCTAGTCGGGTCCATGCCGAATTGAATTATGTCGATAAAAGAGCGGCCAGAAGTAGTTTACGGAGGACGCTAAGAGGATGGATATCTTCTTAAAAGTCCTCTTGACGAATAAATGTAAAGGATGTGATGAGGAAAAGACGGTTGAAGGAGAGGCTGGGTACGGAGGATAGAGGAATAGAGTCTGATGCTGAGAATTCATTAAAGCCCTTCTGGCTTCCAGCAGAATTCGCGAGAGGTAAAGATAGAGAGAGGTGAGAGGTGAGAGAGAGGGAGAGAAAAAGAGAAAGAGACAGAGAGACAGACAGAGAGACAGAGACAGAAAGAGAGAGAGAGAGGGGGGAGAGGAGGGAGGAGGGAGAGAGAAAGCGAGAGAGAGAGCGAGAGAAAGAGAAAGACAAAAGAGGTGACAGCTAAATGATCGACGATTACAGGCCAACGATTAAAGGTATAAATAGTAAACATCGAACAGGGGTCGCACGGTGTAAGACGGAGCGGGATAGAGGGATGTAAATAAATAGATAAATAGATAGAGAAGGGGAAATGTGTGGAAAGAAAAGGAAGAGAGAGAGAGAGAGAGAGGAGGAAGGGATAAGGGTGTAAATACAGTTATGATATGGACCCTGAGTTTAATAAAATGGCGAAAAGGGATAATGTAGTGAAACGATTTGACTTCCTGGAAATCGTGGAAAAATGGCTCCACACCCATCAATAATATTACTGATATTAAACCGGAGGCGAAGGAAACTTCATGGATAATATAAATGTATGCATTCCAATACAAGATGGTTAACAATGACAAGTCTATAAATATAGAGAGTTGTAAGACTTGAATATACAATGCCAAGGAAGACTGCTGTGCAGGGTTGTTGCGAGAAGATAAAGCATACCGACGAGGATTGGTAAGGAGGGAAGAAAGCATGAGAAGTAAGATTGATTCCTAGATTAGAATATGAGCGAGGTCCATTAGGACTTTAAAGTGCACAGTACCACCGATGGAATTGAATATGGCTACCATATCATTAGAGTTATGCATGCCTAAGCGAACACATATACAGCCTTCGTTTAATACCAGTGGCAGTTTCTGAACAACGACTTATCCTTGAGTACATCTTTACCGGCGTGGCGCCTGACTTAAACATATTAAACGCGCATCTACTTATAATGCGACGACAAGCGTTGGAGGAAATAAGAGAAAACGAGTTATCATCTGATCATAATATCGTTAAGTCCCACCTCCCTCTTAATCTCGCGAGCAGGATTTAAATGTAATCAAATTGTTAACACTTGCACGATAGAAGTTTCATCTATCTTAATATGAATCTGATAATCAGATAATGCAGAATGCGAGGTCGAATATGAGTTTGGCAACAAATTCTATATGACGTCATCCTATTAAAAAGAATCAGGAGTATGTATAGAATCAATCATTTTATATAGATATAGATGTACTCTTGCTTGTTGTAGAAGCCGATAGGGAATATCAAAATAAACTGCAGCAAGGGTAAACATTTGCAACTGAATCCAGAACGACTGGGAAAATTGTATACTATCGACATCAAAGTGCAATGTTCGCAATCAGTGTCTCCCCCTATGAAAAGGTTGACGGACTAGTTATTAGTACGTGACTCCCATAACGAAACGAAGGCATTACAAATTGCCACTCGTCCAAGATGGTTAAGGGGCGGTTTAAAGCCCCACTGCGCTACAAACGACGTGCGCCCCGTATGTAGCAAACAATGCCTGGTGACCGTTGACCCCCATGGTCCCCTTTTTCTTTTATTAATTGAGAGCTGATTTGATGAGATCAGTGACCATACATGGAGGTCTAATCCCTCCTGGCCAAACTATAGTGCAATAATAATGATAATGTGTGCGCTTTCTCGTTCATATTTATGTTAGTTTGGAAAAATATCAATTTAGAAACGTCCTCTGCAAAAGATTGTTGTGTAAATACCCTCAATTCGTAATAAAATTTAAATAGCTTTTTGTGCCACATGTCTTTGTATTCCCATATACACATTTGTGTATACAGAACATATGACTTTTAGGGAGAATAGGTCAGTATGATTTGTTCATTTTTTTTTTACGAGAACCCCATGATCATGGTTATGTGCATCAAAATCTTAACTGCATCCAGACAGCTTCGTTTACATTTAAATCACAAGTGCGAAACTTAATCTTTTCTCTATCAGTCAGCACAAACAGAGACACAATCAGAGAAAAAGAAATTGCACGACTTGTCATTATACATTTGATTTCTAAAATTACCCCTCTTGCTCTGCTGCGGTAAATTGCAACATGAAATTATTGATGCGTCAATTTATATGCGAGATGTCTGCGCTGAGAAAGTATCCTTATTCATGAACATAGGGGACCAGGGTTGAAAATAGTTCAAGACGAGATTTAAAGGTACCTTGTGGGGCATCTTCAATGCATAATTGAATATAGATAGATGTCTTTCGACAGTATATATACATTCATGGCATACAGGTCTGATTCTCACTGTCTAGTACGAGAGCAATGCATTTTAGTGCGAATAATATCTGAGGTTTCGGCAATTTGGGTTCAGGAATTTCTCATTTTAAATCCACCTACCACACGTAAAGGGATAATAGTATATATTTGTAAAATCACTTCCAGTATTCATGATAGTTATCTGATGCCTATTAAAGTTATCATGCAATTTGAAAATTGTATCGAGCTATACAAAAAAAAAACGTTTTGAAGCCCATGGTCTTTTAAAGATATAAGTGTATGTGTTTTTTCATGCGCTGGGTTTGTTTAACACATAATTCGAGCAAAGGCAAATAAATTTCACTTAAAATAACATTACATGCCCTTTTAGGCCTATATGAAGAAAAAGTCCATATGGACCGTCGATAATAACATTATTTGATATAAGACGATCGAAATACACCTTAAAGGGAAATTTCAGCGATTAATTCTGTGCCCTTGACTAGTAAATTAAAGTCATAAATGTCATAGCCGATGCGATCTTAATTCTAATGCGAAACGTTTGATTTAGAAAAAGAAATAGAAATATTCATTAAAATTATTACCAAAATGAAATAATTCAGTCAGACTGAAAGGTCATATCGTTTCGGCATCACGGCATAATTGAATTATATCGTTCAAATGTACCCCAAATGAAACGCACATATAAGAATTTTTTCCTATTTGTCATCAACATGCAGATTAAGAAATTATAGAATATATGATTACAGGAAATCATGATGAGAGTTTATTTATTAAATTATGAATGTTGTCATAAAAACACGCAAAACTGAGAAGACCCTATGAAATTCATTATTGGACAGGATCATTTAGATATTTGTTTTTTCTTCAAATAATAAAGTTTTTCATACTCGCCAACGACATGCGAAATAAGAACTTAAACAATCACTATCAGATGTTATACGTTTGGTATTCATAATTGTCAATAACATGCGAAAGATAAAACTTGAAATTAAGATTTTGATGTAATCAAAGTTACAAGGTCGTAATTTACAACCGTGTTTAAATGGGACAAGGGAGGCTGTTTACTGCTTCCGACCAAATTTCTAAGATTAAAAAGGGGATATTGACGTTACTTTCGTGAGGAAAAAAAAAATCTTTTTTAAATTCCTTATTTGTTATGGTTAACATAATGCTTGTGACTCGAAACGAAAGGAAACATAAACTTGGATCAGGTATAAGCACTTTCAAATATATACAAAAGTCCTTGCGCTGTCATTTTTTATTTACCTTTATACTAGTTTCTTGTACCAAGTGGCGTCAGAAATCGAGACTTTATTTTTTGTATGTCACGAGATATTAGTAAATTAGCCATGTCCAGAGTCCATTTTAACATGAAAGTTTTCTCGAATGAATTTGATGGTATTCATTTTCATTAAGAGGACTGCACAAGACAAATGATATGCATTTCTCTATTGACTTGAACATCTAGTTTCCGATGGAGTTTATTCGGACAAAGACTTTTACTGGAGGGCATGCGCGGTTCTAGAATAATAGGGGGAGGCTTTGATGCTTTAAGCCTTTAGGGGTCTGTTGTGTTTGGGGGTTCTTTCATTTATGTTGTACATGTGTCTCGTCTAGACTTATTTATGATGAAGATAACATCTGGATGAGGGGGGGAGGGGCAGGGGGGGGGGGATTTGAGGACCCAAGCCTATTCTAGAAACCGCTACTGCTAGAGAGGATCGGAGCATGAACATGGGATGACCGGTTATTTCCGGGAGTATTTAAAGGATTTGTTAAAAATTATTTTTCAAGGGAAACATGTTAAGTCAGTAAGAAATGAATAAATTTAAAAACCTAACACTCGCAAAAAGTATTAATTGTACATAAATTTTAGCTCTCACATCTAGAAAATGAAACCATGAACCAAAAATCCCATAGTCCGTCCAGCCCCCTACCACCTCCCCCACCATAAGAAAATACATTATTCCTTTATAGAACCATCCCTGTGACAAGTGACATACAGCCAGGCTGAAATATGACCACATTACGACAACATTTTGAGACAATGAAACCCGACAATCGATCTGGTTTGAAATATTTGTTGACAATGCTCCTGAAATAAGTTTGTTACTTATGATAAGAATTCCTATCTGGTGACGAGGAGTTATGTGTCAGATACTAGCGTTTAAAACATTTAAAACAAATGTATTAATATCTTTTGACTTCCGGAGTCAACGAACCAAGCCAAGAAGTCAAAACAAGATTGTACTTTCCGTTTGTCCCAACAATTCTGTACATACATTGTATTTCGTCAGCAGTAAGAAAAAGGTGGGATTAAGAATGTTCAACCATGGGGGATATTTGTTTCCGACCAACCGTTAGGCAATTTTGGCCTCTACTTGCCCACTTTCTTTTTTGGTAAAAGGCGATGGTGGTTAGGCAAAACATTACCTAGGTTGGCAATCAAACTGTCCTAAAGTTGTTGGGACACATAAACCTTCCTGTTTGGCTTTTTTGTTTATTCAACATTTTTCTTTCTTGATTATTATTAGTTGTTTTTACAGAATGAGGATATTCAGATCGAAAAGTGTCTATTATATACCTCACTTAAGTAATCCAGCCATCTGATTGGTCGAAATTGCATTCATAAACTTCAACTGTTAAAAATGTAAACCTGTAAAATTCCCGGTAACCATGCATAAAACATTTAATATTTTTAATAACCATGGTTATTAAAAAAATAGTTCAGTCTCCATGGTTACCCCATAGGTTTACATGTTAAAAAATGGTTTGAGCGATCGAGGATACCGTATGTGTGCGAATAATTGGTCGGTAATTTCAATACAATTGAATCTCGATCGATCTTACCGACAATTTTATCTTGCATTGTTGACATGAAGACGAAAATAAACTTCCAAAAACCAAAAAACAACATCTGCCGATAGATCTTGATCTAAGTTCGTGCCAATATGCATTGCAAAAGTAAAAGAAGGGTGCTTTTGCGAAGCATTCATCACGCCGAAGCCGGTTTCAATCCATTTTAATGTATATATTGTACAAAACTGCCAAGCATTTTGACAGCGCGCGATGGCCGAGTGGTGTAAGGCGTTGGTTTAAGATGCATCACTCATTGTACGCAAGAGTTCGACTCTCACCTTCGACAAAAAAAAAAGTATTTTTTATTTTTTATTTTTTAGTCTATTTTTTTTCGGCATATAAAAGTATTAATGACTGCTTTAATATTCGAGAAATAGTTGTTTTTATACGCTCTCGGGAAGGTTACAATTGGGCTATTCCCCTCGGCACGCCTCGGGTAATAGCACAGTTCTAACCTTCCCTTGAGCTTATAAAAACAACTATTTCTCTCAAAGCAGTCATTAATACTATACTAGTTACTAGGAAGAGTCTAGAGAGAGAGAAAAAAACGGAATATTTATAATGTATGATGGTACACTATCTGCCTCGGCTTCCGGTGATTTCCTGTGGAGTAAAGCTACACTCCTGGCACCAGAAGGCGCCTTTGCTGATTCCACATTCACTATGCATTGTTTAGCCATGTTTCTTGTTTGGTTTGTCCGTAATTGACCTCACGGCTAGCCCGATTCCTGTATTCATTAACGCGCACCTGCGCAGTGAAAACCGATAATGCTATCGATTATATATTGATCGTGACAGCTGGAAGTCCCTTGGCCCAAGACAAGAACACTATTATGGTACGGGAAGGTGACATCTATAGTGTATAGAATGAAAATGATCGTTGCCACCGGCATAATCAAACCACGTCGAAGGGGACCTGGCTGACGACAACATTAAGTTCAGACCCGGTGCAGTGACTGGTCGATTACGTTGCACTTTTGATCATATTAATATATTCATGATGCTTTTGATGAAGGATCAAATGTCATATGCTGTCATATTTGTACAGCCTCATAGCTGTTTACCTCGTGGTATTTGGTTGTTAACCCTTAGTTCTTGAACTCCTAAAAAGTCTGTAAGATGTACTTTGGGAGTTCACTCAAGGGTTTTAAAAGTAACCTATGTTTCACTCCGGTTTTTTGTTTGAGCATCGTACGAGTTGGAACACATTACACTGCAGCTTACGTAGTGTGGTTATCTTAAACGCACACGACAAACATATCAATCCATTTGTTTGTCGGCTAATTCGTTTATGGATTTGGACGCTGAATATTTTCATTGAAAGTGTTGATAATTTCTAAACAGAACAAACCGGATATTCCTGTTAAGGTATCTCCAAAACGGAGGTCTATAATGTATCCTTATTATCTAAATTAACTTAAAGATGAAGTTGAGTTCTGGTCATGCGATTGCATTGTGAAAGAAACGGTGTGGAACCGACCAGAAAAGGTTGATCATCTAGCATATAAGAATTTGTGTGTATTGCAAGATTCTGGAATCATCAAAATGATAAGAAATTTGGCCAAGTCCTGGTAAAGTTACAAACACTTGCACAGAAAGATGTATGTGGGACTACACGAACACGTGGCGTAAAAAGCCGGCCCCCCGATTTTTACGATGTTACATGCATATTTAGAATATGAAGGCATTTGAAGAGCCATGCTTTTCAGGGAACATGTCTTAACTGATGTTCTTCCACACTTGCATAATAAGAATGAGTAATGCTCACAAATTATTTTTCACCTCTTCCCAGAACTCAACCTTCTCTTTAAGAAATTAAAATACATTGTACAACGACGATGGCAGCATTCGGCATTAGCAAAAGATCGAGATAATTGTCAACCTAAACAAATATTGACTGAAAAATTAATACAAAAATTGTTAAATTAATAGATAAAAGTACTATTAATCATAATATTCTTCGACTCAGAACTTTGCAACTTGCGATCCGATTTTACCCATTAACAACATTTTCTCGTGATCTCTCCAGAGCCTATTGCCTTACGTCGTTGAAATCGAACACCCTGAAGATACTACTACTACCACCCCCTTGCTCTTATGGCTCTTGCATCGACTTGAAGTCTTTTTTGTGTTATCTGCCAGGATAAACATATTGACTCGACGGAGACTTAGCAAAGGACCGCCGCAAATTAGTGTGTATTTCCAGCCCGACGCGGCGACATCTCTGCAATTGCGTTAACCCCCAAAAGTCACAGCACTTGATGGTGATGATCAGAAAGTTTGCAGGTTCGTAGACAACAGTCCTCCTCGGGGAGAATGGCCGGCGCCGTATCGAAGCCAATACTCATCACTGACTGGCTTTAAACGCAGAACTGGAACGCGATAGTGGTTTCATTTGCATGTGGGGGACATGTGATATCACCTCTACGACCATTCGCGTGATCTTGCACTACAGAGTAAATCACCATCATCCCAGGGTGGATAGCCTCTTGAGGGGGAAACCCCACGATGTAGGCCAACTGGTTTGCTCCCCCCTAAGGCTGACCCAGATCGGCCATTTTGATTGTGTGCCGAGTTTGGAGGGGGTTTGTCAAGCTATCAAAAGGCTAATATGCTCCGGGATCGGGTGACAGTCGAAACGGAACGCTTCGTTTCCTGGGGTTCAGATAAATGGAGATGTTTAAAAGCTTCAGCTTTCGGAGATGATATAGTTGAGACGGTGCGATGACTTTTAAACTTTTTGAAGGGGATATTTGTTCAGATGTACATCTCCATGAAATCAAATAAAACCTTCATCTTGTATTTGCACAGAATGTTGCAAACGTTGGCTTAAGAGTCTAGGTTCGGGGCACAGATGCTATAGCGAGGGCATAAAAAGGGTTATGATAAAGGTGAATCAGTAGAAGAAAAAAGAAGCAAAAGAAGAAGGAGCTGATGAAGATGATGAAGAAGAGGAAGAAGATTGAAGTCTTTCTAATCAAACTATGGAAGGCATAGGTCCAAAACAGTTCATCCATGTACAAACGGCCTCGCCCACCCCTGTAACGCTGATCGAGGAATTCACCGCAGCCGGTCAAACCAAGGGTCGTCAAATCTGTAACATTTCGAGATGTCTGTGGTTTGCATTACCAGTGGCAGTGCAAAGATATCACAACATCGATTTGGTGCCATCAATCTCTCCAATTGTATCGATTGGTGAAACCGACATTTTGACACATTTTCATAACAATGATATGGAATCCATGGCTTCTGTCAAATTCTAGATACATATGATGCAGTAATCCACGGAATTACAAAATAAAAATATATAAATTCATGTCCAGTGTACATGGATATTATGTGAACTACTACATAGACCAATAGCACAGTAAATTGATCAGCAGAAAGATAAAGTAAAAACAAGAATTGGCTCTATTATTGCTAAACATTAATACAATGTGAACACATGGTATTTCACAACCGTTGAATTTGATTTAGTTCAATTTATAATTTAGTTATTCACTGATACAAGTTCAATAGAAAACACGACTTGCTCACGTTTTCAAACAAAATTGATTTAAAGAAAATTCGTATAGGCCTATCATAATGTGCAATTTAAGTTTTCTTCTTTAATTTAATGAAACGATCAAATCTAATTATCATATCACTTTTTCAAATGTGATAAAGCTTTAAAATCCCGTCGATATTTCTATGTCAGAACCAAAATCCCCTTTAGAACTAATACCCTCTGACACGGAACAACCATCAAACGTATAATTACCAATCATTTTGCTTATCAAACTCAATTTAACGGTGACCATGACCATAACACACTTAGAACACAACGCGTCAAATCTAATCCTCACTTAATTTAAACGTGAGCTTCAGTCCTTGGACTTAGGAGTTGATTGGCATTGGCAACTGATATATGACAAATTATCCATAGATGAGTTCTTTCTGATTATCTTTTATTGAGTTCAATTTGGCGCACAGTGGAAGGTAAACAACCTTTTTTGAAACATTTTATTTTTTATTTATGTTCTGAAAACGATCTGTATTATTTTCTAGAAGAAAATAGTTTGTTAGACGATTATTTAATGTTATGTACAAGGGTAATACAACTGCAGTTCAAGATCCTTTGACCATGTTCATGATGTTGATGAAAGAAAATTATGCCTTACGAAAATGAAATGATATATTATTGGAGTTATATTTACTAGCGTTTTCTGTAATCATATCCAGCTTTACAAGATTTGTTTGATGATATGAAACACCAATGGAATACCCCAATCACACTAGAAAAACCGATATTGTCAATGAAAGTTTTTTTTCTTCTTTAACTTTCTTTTATGAAAAAAGTGCGTCAATATTTAAAGGGCAGTCAAACCTTTGCGATATTGTATTTGTATGGAAGCGAAACAAAAAGAGACCCGGAATGATTAAAAGTTTGAAATAGATTTGAACAATAATACGTTAGTTATGAATATGAGAACACTATTAAAATACATACAAGTGCCAAATTGGCCATTTGGTCAGTGGATTTTGACGTAGCACGGACAACTCTGCCGTGTGTCGTGTACACAAATTGGAGCACTCCTCTAAACATATTATGGATAGTATATTTGTTATAGAACCTCTAAAATAAAAAGACCCTCCTCAGCCTTACATTTTTAACATTTGAAATTTTAGTAATTTTTCTATTTTGAAACAAATGGGACAGTTTTCCGGCACTACATCACCCTGACATTATACCGATTCAGCTAATTTGAAGCACCCATACGCGCCTAGTGATTGCAACTTCCACAAATTCATAACTTTCTTATTTTCGGCCTGATTTCATTCAAACGTTCACTAGTATACTTCTCTATTTGTTCTGCTTTCCTTTAGAGTAGTTGTCTAGTAACGTTAGATTTTGCCTTTTATATATAACTCGTTTAATTGACGACTATCCCTTTTGTTCGGGTATGATATATTTTACATATTATGCCTTGTTTGTTTCACTGAAGGACTGATTACCGATCACTAGTTTAAATTATAAGATGATGACGTGGAACCTAATCAAATGATTGGTTGAGAGCGTACATCACGTGACCAAGCATTTATTTGCCTTACACGTAACTGTTTGATAATGACCGGTCATTTTTATAAAACATCATTTTATTTATTTAAAAAAAAAATCTTATAAAACAAGTAATACACGTCATTTTGTTCGGGCATTAGTAAAATTACCCACATTCGGTACCTTCAATACAGTCCAAACACCATCGGCTATCGCCTCGGGCGTGTTAGACTGTTCCAAGGGCACCTTGTGTCCTTACTAATGCCCTCACTGTTGTGTATTATTTGTGTACTAATTCCATTTCCATGTATACATGAATTATTAAATGACTTGAACCCACTGGGAACTAGGGCTCACTAATCAAAAGGGCTTTTCTTGTAAGCAATGCACGTATAGTAGAATTAATGATTCATTCTGGTCCCATATGCAGCTCCGTCGCGGAAAATATATTTCAATTACCTCTTCAAGGAATTCATATCTCGGTTAATTAGTCTTGGTTCCCCCTCCGGTCACCCGGTCCGAGTTACAATCCGCAACGCGAACGAGTCGAAGGCATTCGCAGAAACCGTTGCCAAAACACCAGCTCAAGTTCCCTCTTAAATAACTGTAAATAGGAGATAATTCAAATCATGTTTCAGGTGTATTTTTGTATTTAAACAAGGAACCTGCTCCAAATAAATTCAATCGATAGATTCGAAATTGGAAATGATAAATAAGCTTACAACAACGGTTTTGCTATACAAGTTGAATAATTTTCATTAAAAAACAATGCATGGTGAGTAATTTGAAAGGAGAATAAAATTATCGTAGTAAGACTTTTGGTCATTTTGAGAATAAAGATAATTTTGAAACAAAATGTTCGCAGTAGTCTATCAAGACCAAGAAATGTGTTTGTATTGGCAGTTACCAAGACTATTTGTTTAGCACTGTCATTCGGCAACATATTTAGATGATACAAATACTATGTCGAAGTAAAATTACAGAGGGGAACCAAAAGGGGTATTCGGGGGTTCTAACTTCTCTTGAAACGCTTATTCTTTCACTTTATTAGTAGTTATTTAATGTGCCGTAATTACATTTGTTCACGTGATGATATCTGAAGACATATCTTAAATCCGTCATGATAGATTTTACTTTGGTTTTAAATGATGCCCCCCCCCCCCTGTGCCTGTGGTGGTTGGTTATTTTACCTGACTGCTAAGAAAGCATAAATGCTTGTTAGTAAGCAACCAGACGACCGACGGCTTTAGGTCCTCTCCGAGGGACCTGGAAATGAGGATTAATGCCTTACCAAAGGGCACTAGCGCATCGACTTTGTTTCGAACCCGGGTCACCGGATTACGAGACCACTGCTCTGCCAATTGAGCTTTTCCGCCTTATAACGTCACTCCTGCATCCCCGTTAAATAAAAAGCAATGCTTTTAGAGTTTTGGTCCTCAGACGAAATGTACATGTAGGCCCCCAAATGAACCTTAAGAAGGTGGTCACTGCCACTACACAGAACGACTTACACATGCATAACTTCAAACAGAAGATGATTAACCCTTTACCTCCGGGAGTCGGGTGTTCCCTGTAATACGCCTATGGGATTTAGAGAATTAGGTAGTCATCGGGTTAAAGGATGCCTGGAAGACTCCTCGGGCAGCATCGAAGGACAATGGAGCCAGAAGTGGCCGTTCAAGTCAAGACCTTGCATCGGTAGTACCCTACAGGAGTTTGATTTCCAACCATACACCCTTATCCCCTGCACGAAGATGACCGCAAGGGATGCGTCCAAACCAATGAATATTAATAATATTTATGAAGGATGTATGACACATGACGCGTGGGTGACCAGTCTGACCAAGGAGTAACTCCTTGGTCTGACCATACACTCAACCAGTTAGTGGAGCGTCGATCTTGACTGACTTTCATCCCATGAAGTTTAACGTGGAGAGAAAAAGAGATAGGCCGGATCGAGGAGGAGGACAGGGAGATGGGGGACAGAAGGTGGAGAGAGAGAGAGAGAGAGAGAAAGTGGGAGGGGCGAGTGGGGGGGGGGGGTGTGGTCTGGCCTATGCGCCCTTTCCTGTATTGTTACAGGTGATCAGGGTGGACATACGAGACATGTTTTCTTTTATTTAGAGGAGCCGCGATTTTTCACGGTAAGATTTATATAACTGATCAAACCAGTATTTCGAACCTCGTTTCGCAGTTCTTCGTTCTTTCACAGAAAATAAAAAATATTATACTGTAGCATTTGAACCATGAACATGACGTAACCATGACACCCTCCTGGATGCTCCAGGAATATTGATCTGAAAATGTAAATAACATTTTTTTTGGTTTACGCGGAGTTTGTTTTAAAAACATGAATGCTACGAAAGCAAATTGTTCACAATTCAATTATCAGGAAACTTAGCACACCCCTCACCCAGGCACCCCCTTCCAATTGAAAATAAATAGCCGGCGACGCTCCCGTGAAGAGAGAATAGGTGAGTTTGAGTAAAGTGACCGGCCTTTGGGTAAATCGAATGAAATTGAATGGAGTATAGTGACCATAATAGCTGTCCTTGGGTGAATCGAATGAAGATGAATGAGTATGCACATAATGAAGATGACAGGGACCTGGGGCTAATTGATTGGATGGCGAGAAGGCGGTGATTTTGTCACGCAACCTTGACTAATTAGCGATGTTATTTCTTGAAGATTTCTTGGAGATCGCTCACCGAGTTGCAATGTTTTATTAATGATCACTCGACACATAAAAAACAAACAACATGTTTCTGAGGTGAGGAGAGCGTGAAATGGCTCTCTTTAAAAAAAAATGTACCAGGCTATCGGCCATGTAAATTTGTGATCCCAAACTATGGGTACTATAGTATGATTCCTTGTCTCGGGGTTCGTTCTTGAGCAATATTTATTTTGTAACGTTTTCAATTTTCGGCCATGTAGGGGTTTTATTTTGTACCATTTACTTGATTTTATTGTTATTGTTTTATTTTTTTCATTGATTTTGTTTCTAATTTTGTAAATTATTTGTAAGTGTTGTGATTTCTTTTGATATTGCATTGATTTACACCATATCGTCACGCTGTATGTCTGTTAAATGGAACAATTAGTGCGAGTTTATTGAAAATATTATTATTATTATTATTTATATTATTTATTATATTCGACACTTGTTGAAATGAAAGAGGGTAAAATGAACTCGGCAAAACTTCGTCCTTCCACTTCGCTCATTGCGAGGCTTTTGTCAAAGCTTTTTTTCACTATCGGACTCAAATCGGACTCGAAACCAACTTATGCTGATTTTTTTTTTTTTTTTTTGGGGGGGGGGGGGGGGTTACAGGCCATAAGTCTGTTTCTTAATTAAAAATGCTGAATAATTTGTTCCTCTTTTTTCATTTGATACAAATTCTAAGTTTAGCGACTAAACATTCAACATAGTCCATTCGGGAATTTCATGTTGACAAGTGATCATATTCCTCTGTTCTTAAACCCCGATAAATGTAACAAATAATTCCCGCGTCACCTGATTATTCAAAATGCCATGTCTCTCCTTCTGAATAAGGAATAAGTCACATTACCTCACTTTTGCACGTTATTAGCAAACCTAAAAGATATTTTCACAGGCATGAATTAGAAGCATTCCAATTCATCAACGGCTCCTCAAAATGAAGGGGGGGCCGGGGAGAATGAAAAGGGAACACAAAACGAAATTCCAAGAGACAAAATACACTAGCCAATGATGAAACAGATAAGTATCCTTCATCTCGTGAGAAGAAGGAAACGCCGAACGTCTTTTCATCCTTGGGGCATTTTCCTAGCAGGATAGGTTACTCGCAAACCCTCGCAAAAGTCACATTTAAAACCAAAGGTTAGACAAGTTGTCTCACCTCCCTGATAAAACAAACCACCTAATGCATCACAATAAGGTCTAGCACATACGTGTGGTAGAATATTTGATGAATTTCATGGTGGTTTTTAACCACTGTCAAATGATTTCATCAAAGTTGTTGTTTATTCATTGTTCTCTTCAGGATGACCGCTAGGTTAATCGATTATCAGAAGTCACATTTCCCCCAATGCATGGCTTCAGGTGTGTGATGAAAATGTGATTAAATCCTTGCTCGGTTTCTACAGGATCACGAAAAAGTCGTCACATGCTAGTTGTCGTTTTTAAATGTTTTTCTTTGAAACAAAATTGCTGAAGGGCTTAGGGGAGGGGGAATATCCCTGTATTACACTGTTAAAACAAGTATTAAAAAACTGCGGGTTAAAAAATTGTTGATTAAAAAACGCTCAACCATGGTTAAAAATGTAGTGTTGATTAAAATTTACTTTTAATCTTGCGTTGGTTAAAAACAGTGTTGATCAAAATTATTCCTTTTAACCTATGTTGGTTAAGTCTAAGTCGTTGGCAAAAATTGTAATCCAGCATGGATTAAAAACAAAATTCCGACAGTAATGATAGCCCCCTTCCGGTTAAAGTTTAATCAATGTTGATTAAAGTACTGGTCACGTGACCCAACGGAACGATATCGAAGCGCGTAGCTAGCGATCGCTCGACATACAAATAAAGTACATGCAAAGTACATGCAGTTTACGCGTGCGACAAAATTAACAATGGAGGTTGTCGCGAGGACCTGAGAAATGGGGATTTGGACGGTCTTATCTCCGTGTTTTCAGGTAAGAAATTATTTTAATATTATCATCATCAATTCTAAGATTGTAAGGAAGAATTGAAATAAGGTTCTTGCTCAAATCAAAAACGATTTGTGTCCCCTAGGCTGTCCGTAGCTCAACCAATAAGTAACATTTTACTTGCACCGTGCACCTGGCTCTCTCGTAAGCACACACACACACACACACACTCATCAGTCTGCAAGAATCTTCAACCGTGAAGGAGGCAGACCCAATTACAGAAGGAGAAGTGTAGGCCTATTACGGATCACCTACCCAAATTGCATGCATGAATAATAATCTTATTTTTTAAATCTAATTGTATCTAATTGTTTAAAACAATTAAATATAAAATAAGATGTCATCATAAAGTGAAACGTCTTTATGCATGCAATTTGGGTAGGTCATCCGTTACACTTACTGGCTGAGCTACAACCTATACGGGCCGGGACACAAAGCGTTTTTAATTTGAGCAAGAACCTTATTTCACTTCTTACAATCTTAGCATTGATGATAATCATATTAAACAATTTCTTACCTGCAAACACGAGGATAAGACCTCCAACCCCCCGTAAGTTTAACCAACAGTGGTTATAACTGTAACCAACAACCCACTAAAGTTTAACCAACATCGTGTGAATCAAAAAAGAATTAACCTACAATGGTTACAATTTTAACCAACGACCCATGTAAGTTTAACCAACATCATGTGAATCAGCCCCGAACAAAGCATAACTAACCAACAAAAGATTAAAGTTTTAATCAACAAATGGTTAAAGTTTAATCAACACCATTTTAACCAACATTGAGCAAATGTTTTTAACCAATAATTGATTAAAAATTTTAATCAACCACAGGTTAAATTTTAATCAACAGGCTGTTGGTTAAAGTTTAACCAACGATTGTGTGATTCACCTGGTAATCCGTGGTTGATTAAAATTTTAACCAACTTGATTAAAAATTGTAATACTTGTTCTAACAGTGTACGTGTCCACAGCCATCAAGAGTGGTTCCAGAACCCTTAACAGCCTCCCTCTCGGAATAAAGAACAAAACGAAATGGGGATTGGATGAAAAAATGGGGCAATACACAAAATAAAACACCTATTTGTTTTTATTCTACCCTTTCTGAGCAACTCTACACTGTTAGAACAAGTATTACAATTTTTAATCAAGTTGGTTAAAATTTTAATCAACCACGGATTACCAGGTGAATCACACAATCGTTGGTTAAACTTTAACCAACAGCCTGTTGATTAAAATTTAACCTGTGGTTGATTAAATTTTTTAATCAATTATTGGTTAACAAAATTTGCTCAATGTTGGTTAAAATGGTGTTGATTAAACTTTAACCATTTGTTGATTAAAACTGTAATCTTTTGTTGGTTATTTATGCTTTGTTCGGGGCTGATTCACATGATGTTGGTTAAACTTACATGGGTCGTTGGTTAAAATTGTAACCATTGTAGGTTAATTCTTTTTTGATTCACACGATGTTGGTTAAACTTTAGTGGGTTGTTGGTTACAGTTATAACCACTGTTGGTTAAACTTACGGGGGTTTGGAGGTCTTATCCTCGTGTTTGCAGGTAAGAAATTGTTTAATATGATTATCATCAATGCTAAGATTGTAAGGAAGAAGTGAATTAAGGTTCTTGCTCAAATTAAAAACGCTTTGTGTCCCGGCCCGTAGGTTGTAGCTCAGCCAGTAAGTGTAATGGATGACCTACCCAAATTGCATGCATAAAGACGTTTCACTTTATGATGGCATCTTATTTTATATTTAATTGTTTTAAACAATTAGATACAATTAGATTTTAAAAATAAGATTATTATTCTTTCTTTCCATTTTGGTAGGTGATCCGTAATAGGCCTACACTTCTCCTTCTGTAATTGGGTCTGCCTCCTTCACGGTTGAAGATTCTTGCAGACTGATGAGTGTGTGTGTGCCTACGAGAGAGCCAGGTGCACGGTGCAAGTAAAATGTTACTTATTGGTTGAGCTACGTACAGCCTAGGGGACACAAATCGTTTTTCATTTGAGCAAGAACCTTATATCACTTCTTCCTTACAATCTTAGAATTGATGATGATGATGATAATATTAAAATAATTTCTTACCTGAAAACTCGGAGATAAGACCGTCCGAACCCCCATTTCTCAGGTCCTCGCGACAACCTCCATTGTTAATTTTGTCGCACGCGTAAACTGCATGTACTTTGCATGTACTTTATTTGTATGTCGAGCGATCGCTAGCTACGCGCTTCGATATCGTTCCGTTGGGTCACGTGACCAGTACTTTAATCAACATTGATTAAACTTTAACCGGAAGGGGGCTATCATTACTGTCGGAATTTTGTTTTTAATCCATGCTGGGTTACAATTTTTGCCAACGACTTAGACTTAACCAACATAGGTTAAAAGGAATAATTTTGATCAACACTGTTTTTAACCAACGCAAGATTAAAAGTAAATTTTAATCAACACTACATTTTTAACCATGGTTGAGCATTTTTTAATCAACAATTTTTTAACCCGCAGTTTTTTAATACTTGTTTTAACAGTGTAGAGGCCGGCGGGAAACCCAAAATCACATCTCGGAAATAATGTCTCTTTTCTTCCCCTTTCTGATATATGTTTACGGACAGTGAGGAAACGGTAGTGAACTCATTAGAGAAAAATAACGCTTTTAAAAAGCAACTCTGCTCCGGGCTAATGTGTCCAGAACGTTGCATGAGGAAACAATAGTGAACACTTCAAGTAATAACGCTTTTAACGAGGCACCCCGCTTCGGGTTAATGTGCTCTTCCTTTTGATCCATAATTCTGACATCAACATTTATGTGTTTATCTACTACATGTCATTCATGCAGCATATGACAAGAAAGATGTAACGCTCTTCTTTTCTTTCTTTTTTGCTAGTTTACCCGCGCTCGATTAACCAACTGAAATGTAGAGGTGAAAAGTGTACCCTTGGGGGCACTTCGAGACAGAGAGCGAACAGTACTTAGAATGTCGTCGATAGCTCAACATGGTGTAAGCAGACCTTGCGCAAGGCGAGGATTTCGAGTACATGCGGGTCTAAAAATGTTATCTCATTCTATCAGGTTTCGTTTTAATCACGTTTCGTTAGCCATACACGTATGTTCTAAACGCCGCGTATATACACCTACGCAACAAGATGTCATCTCAATGTGCTGTCCATACGCTGTGAGTTCTGACGGTATGGTAAAGACTGAGAAGATAATAATAATGTTTCTAGGCTCAGCACATACCCCGGTTATCGGCTTCAGGCTTACACGCGCACAATGTATGCTCATTTTCCACTCACTTTCGCATCCTACTGGGGACCTTTTAACACCTGGGTGGAGAGTGGAAAATGTAGATCAATGTCTTGCCAAAGGACACTAGTGCCGCGACGGGACATGAATCGCGGACCTTGTAATCCACAGTTCGTTGAAATATCCACTCGACCACGACACCTCTACAGGTTCGCGTTCATGGTGATATCATGAGGCAGCATGTAAAGTCTGCGCTCTCTATAATGCCAATAAAGGTCCATCAGCCAGTGGCGCTTCAGGTTCCTCTGGAACAGGACAACCACTGCAGAAGAAACTTGGCATTTAACTTTTGAATAGAGTCATCGTATCTTGTGGGTCTTTATATTGAATGCATTGTTTGACTTCACATTAGTCAAACCCACTTTAGTGACCACCTGTCTACAAAGACCATATTGTTTGTTTCCCTTAAAAATTGTTTCTCATTGAAACATGTACTAAAGGAACCAGTCTACAAAGACCACTTTTTGTGTTCCCTTGGGCGGTCGCTATAGACAGGTTTGACTATATCATTGATGTTTTCAAAAATTTACTTTGTATTAGAGTTGAGTGTCTCAGGATCGTCTTCCGTTTAGAAGTAAAGGACATTTATTATAATCGTCGTTTCATCACCATTTAAATTGTTAGATGATGGTATGATATTCCTCCTAAATCTGAAGTGCTGATTAAGTTTTTTCATAAAAGCCTAAATAATGCAATTTCAGCCCAATTGGTGACTAAGCAATTTTAGATTTTTTTTGTAATTGTCGCCATACATCGAAATTCTAAAAAATAACATATAATATTCGTGTTATTCAATGCATAGTATATTCATGCAAGCTAATCTCCTAGAATGTTAAGTGTAATCCATCTTCTCATTATTTCCTTTTTGTTGTAGTTGCTTGAATGGCTTTATAACTGAGCCAATTGAAGCTAATAGAAAGACACTTATGATCCTGGCCTTAGAAATAAAAATGTCTCCCAGTTGGCGATATGTTCACTTTCATTAAGAGACGACAGTCCTATCTGACAAAGCAATCATTTAACGATCGGAATGAACAATACAAGAAACATTACTCGGGGCACCGCATCAAAGCACTAATGTTTTGAGACGCCGCGCTAATGATCGCTGCGTGTTTTAAAGGCGCGCAAATTTGTTTTCAATGTCAGGACCAGTCTGAAATGATTCATCGCTCTGTGTTCTTGCGTTGAGTGGGTGCTTAGCCCATCTCTTGATGTTGTTGTCAAGTTTATACCTGGAGGATGTTCCATGACCTCGCCTTCAGCATCTCTGGACCATCCTGAGAGTGAGCGAGACACGCTTGAAGGACAATAATAATATTTGTAGGATGAGCGGAGAGGTGTTTTGCACCAGCGTTTTATGAAGCACACGCAGAAGTATACCATTATATCAGGTTTTGTTATTAATATTTTAAGAAATAGGAATTTATCTTGCAACCTTGAATGTTGTATATTTCATGCGACCAAACTATGATTGAAAAATTTGGTTAGTGTAAGCAATAGCAAAAAGTTGTCGAGATGTCTCGACAACTTTATGCTATTGTTTACACTAACCAAACACAACTCCGTCACCACGGTCACAGTTTTTGTCCGAACTGTTGAAAATTCATCTGTTTATAGCATGACTTTTATTCAGGGAGTAGTAGTATACAAATTCATTGCCATACTTCTTTAAATGGATCTTTCATTTTCATCTATTATATCAGGGCTCTCAGCAGATCATTAAGAGACTCTTATTTTGAGGCCATAATTATAATAATGATAATAATAGTGGGTTCTTGGATAGCGCTCATTTCTGTACTAACTTCGCAAAGGTGACCTCTTTGGGTTTCGGCTTTCTCTCTCTCTCTCTCTCTCTCCATTCTATCCCGCCTCGCCCTCTCTCACGTTTCTTTATTCTCCCATCTCTTATTCTCCACTTGCTCTCCCTTTTCCCCTTACTCTCTCTGGACGTTACCTCAGTCTTTTTGCATGTCTCAGCCTTCCCCTCCTGTTTTCTCTCATATTTCTCTTTCTTAGCCTTTCCTGTATTTGCCTCCTCCATGGTCTAGCGTCCTTCGCCAACACACCACTGCACTTTTCTCCTGATCTTCTCCGTATCAGATACCCCCTCTCTGCCTTGAATCACCGATACCACCAGATGATAAGATGTATCAGTACCTGAAATCTTCCGGAGAAAAAAGAGGCGCCAAGAATTCCGCTAAATGGAACATAAAGGGACAGTTCGGCATCTTGAATCCACAACTTTAACTAGAAAGAAATGCCATTCGTTTTCATATTTTACTTCATCATCTGGAAGGATGAGTCAACGCCGCGGATTGCGGAATGATTTCTTTCATCTACCGCTGAAGGGAACTGAAGGATTCTTAAACCACCGTCACACTGACAAGACTGACATCAGAGTGACCCCAGAAATACGTTAAACTAAATAGCCAAGAGTTCATCGGTGTGACTGAGTCATTAGATAGTGTGCTCTTCCTTCCGTCAGCTGAAAAATGATCTTTGGAGATTTAAAGCATGATCGCTAGATCGTCTGTATTTCACTGAGAATGGGTTGAATTCATTTCGGGGCCATGAGTTTGTGATTTTGCGTTTTAAAGGAAACATCAATTTTGTGACGTAGATTGTAAAAGTGTATTTAAATCGTTTCGAAGAAGTTAACACCACCGCCTACCCGCCGCGCCGGTGCCTTATATGTGTTTTTACGATGAAATAAGCTTTTTAGTAACTGGGCTCATGCGACGAGCAAAGCGCGTCGAGATCGAGTGTGTACTGTTGACAGAAAATGATTTCAAGAAGTCACGAAGATGTGTAGCTCATTCGAATTCCGTTCTCGAGACAGCTGTGATTGAAGTATGTAAGCAATGTTTGTAAACACCCTCTCTAAATACCGGTGAGCCTCTAAACATGTTGTACATTTCATCTGGTTTGTGTCAGCAGTCACAATAGAAATGTATATTTCGTTTTAGCGCCGACGTGCTGTCTCCGTTTCAAAGGAATGTAGTCATCACGTGTCGTTAGTAAGCCAATCACAGGCGATAAATACCACGTGTTGTAACAAATCACTTCCATGTTCGATAGACATTTAACGAATGTTAAGGTATTTACATAAATGATCAATAAGGGAGGCTTCCGGATGTGATATATGGAATATCCAGTTTCCAAATAATCCCTGACACCGTCTGGCGAACAGGCTTGTCAGTTTTGTTTGAAGTAACTGTTCCGTTTTACTTTAATAACCGGGTCATTTAAGGTTCGTTGGAGAATCAAGTCCCATTTTCATCGGAGAACGAGCAATTAACAACGATTATAGGATTACATTTTAATATTTGAAACGAAAACGCATTGATTATTTTTCTTTGTACTAAATTTCGAGGAAAACATATATTAGAGATGGGGTTGAGATTTTGCCATTGCATTTGGGAACAAACTGTCTGTGAAGTCACTTTGAGTACTTGATAATGCAGTCAATAGTAAAATTACTTATAATTTGTAAACTTTTAAACCATCAAAATAACTGCAAATTGACGAATTTCTTATCGTAAACTTCATCATAAACTTTTCAAAACAATGAAAAGTGCCGGAAAAAAGTGGGAATGCGAAGCACGCAACATTATATTGCGCCATTGTTTCACGTAGGCACAAAATAAAAATGTTTAAAAGATCGCAAGTACTCAATACCCTTTTAAAAGCTCGATCTTTAAGAAATACAAAACTGTCAGCCCTTCTCTATACAACCAGTAACATAAGAAAAAGATGTCGTCTGGGAATTAGAACTTGGCCGTTTTAAAGACATAATACGTGACCGCGTTGTTCCCATGCTGATCAAATCCACTAGTCTAAATTAAGTTAAATAATTGATTGTTTATAGCCGCGTCCCCGATTCTGCTTGTTGCTTGTATAGAAGTGGGGCAGAGAAAATGATAATCACCAACGTGAATTTTTTTCTTGCCTACTTATGCTTTAGCGGTTTGGGATCTCGTTGATATAAACCTGTTTGTGCTTAACAAAGTTGACAATAGTTATGCAATTGGAAATGTAGATACATGTATATATCGCTTATATTGCGTGCGGCTTATACACCGGAACACATGTTTCAACCCATATAAATGATTTTTTTCTTTCTCGTACACATACATGGAACCTTCTTTTGTGTAAATACTCCATAAGATATCCTCTTAGACCTGTGATATGCAACTATGGTTACATCTCATTTTGACAGAATTTATTCTTTACACTTTTTCTCTATTCATAATGGTCTTATTTTATTATTATTATTATTATTTATTAGGCCAATCATAAAAGCACAATACAAATACATTTTGACAGATCATGCAATACATAAACGTTGATGCGTTTAGATGAAGAAGTTCCTTTTTTCCAACATGATGAAAGTAATAAAATTATTCATAGATTCCTCTCAGGGGCTGGACTTAAAACACAATCAAAACCCTAATAAGCTTATCTTCGTGTCGTATGCATGGACAAGATAAAGCGAAAGGTGGGATTGAAATAATGCAGAATTTGAATTTCCCCTCATAGATTATTGATGTTAATACCGCGGGTTTCTTTTCGGGTGATGTTACACATCAAAGTAAAACCGTGATTTTGCTTTAGCCTTTGCCTACCTGATTTTTAATTTAGAGGCCTCCTGTGTAAAAAAGGAGGAAAAGTCTGATTAAGCTTTCATAACTCAAAGGTCCTAGAATGGTTTGCCGATTCAAATGTGAGCGAGAGGAAAACATTAATTCTGCACGTGCTTTTTTTTCTTTCTTTTTTTACATCGCTTGATCACTGCTCCTTTGGAATGGGAAAAACAACTACTCAATAATCTGCGTCATCGAGAAATATACAGCTGGCGTTATGAAAAAGGGATATTAAATCGATGGAAGTAAAATCAATCAAGGCTTGATTACTGGTAGCAGCGACACTTTATGCACTGGATCATGGCTTAAAGTAAATTGAAATAAGGCAGTTCAAAGTATTTTTTAAATGTTTTTAAAAAAGGACTTAAAAAACTAAGCAACTGAGTAGGATTAGGCAATGAATGCTTTGACCTGTTACTGACCAGCGGCTATCCGAATTCAGCGACCGGTTTTACTTTTAGTTTGAAGGGGGTTTCAACATTTCCTGGAAGTACAGTTGTACTTCTAAGCGGTTGAGTTTTGCGCGATTGACTTTCCAGATTGCTAGAAGGGACAGTGCTGTAAATCATTTTTAGCTGTTTGATAGAAATGTGGAGTAGATTACGGAAACACTTTCGAAAGAAGCGATTATTTAGGCAATACTTATAAGAGGAACTGAGACAGGAATGTCTCGTATTAAGTCCTCAAAACTGTGGTGAATTTCGCAAAGGTTCTAGAAAGAACTGTATTAAATAGGAACGTCTCCAAAACTCATCTAAAGCTGTTTGATGTGTTAAAGGTGAATGCTACTTTAATTTCTGTCTTCTGGGCAATTGCACTTTCACTAGTGTTCACGTTTATCGAAAAGAGAAATGGACTTGGACTTGGCGAAATGTAGTTCCATAACTTATAACCTACCATGACAATTACCCCCTGGACAGTCACCCAGGAATATTATCCCGGAAAACTAGCCCCCACGCAGAACACTAACCCTCCGGAAAATAATCCCCCCCCCCCCCCTTCCCCCAGGACATTTGCCCCGAGAAAAATTACCCCCGGAAAAGTATCCTCTGTTCAATAAGGGGAAGTCCATCCTGATAATAAATTGGTTTTATTTTTTTTCGGGGGGTAATTGTTCTTTTGCCTAATTGTCCCGTTGGTAATTGGCCGGGGGTGATTATCCAGGGGGTAATTGTCCTAGAACCAACTTATATACCTAGATTTAGAGATCTGTTATTTCTGGGGTTTTACCTTTGACTACTAACATGACTTATATTTTATTTTCAAGAATAGTCCTTGTAAAATGTTTTTGAGTTTTGTTTCTTTATGTGTTATGATGTTTGTTTTTCATATTTTACGATCGTAAATCAATCCAAACCAACCAAGCCAAACTAAGTACCTTATCAAATACGCATTTGGTTTCCATGGGTTTCTGGGCCAATATGGTGATGCTGTTTATCCCCTACCTGCCCGTATAATAATCAATAATTCAGTTGCTTTCTGAGTGTCATTTTATTCTGAGTTGTATCAAGGGACCGGAGATTCGATGTTGGTGGTGTTTGGGGGATTTCCCGGACCCCCTCCCTGGAGATTTCCCTCGCCATTATTCTATCAGAACTGCCGGGAAGTAGCTTTAATCTGGTATGGACCTAAACACACTTTAACCCTAATAAGGCCGGGCTATTTGAAGTCTTACTACGGCCGGGGGGGGGGGGGGGCATTATGGGCCCCCCCCCTAAGATCTCGGCCGTGAAACGGCCGATCTCCGCGAAAATGTGCACGCATGTCAAGTGAAGTGTATAGAACAATATGATAATTTCAATTTTTTGAAAAAAATCCCTCATTTGCATATTTATGGTAATTTATGCAAATAACGTCATAAAATCACATTTTTACCCATAAATCCTATATTATTCATATTTAAGCATTCTTTTTCACTACATATATTCATTAGACCATTTGGAACAATAATACGACAAAAAAAATTGGAAGAGCCAGCTTATTCCTTATGTTATCTCTTGTTTTGATATTTTCTTATGTATTTCATTGTTTTTTTAACTTATTTGTGTTATTGTTTTGTTTTTTTTCCATTTCTTCCTACAATTCAACTATTTTGACTCCCAAAACAACCACCTAAACTTTAAACAAGACCCAATAACCAATGTTTGATCTATTTTTTAGGAAAAATGACATTTCCATATGTTTTGTACACAAATCACAAAAATGAGCGATTTTCGGGCTGACATGCAAAGACAAAAGGTCACGTGACCTTGTAACTATAGGTCCGATTTTTTTTCTTTTTTTTTTTAAAGATGCGCAAGACTCTAAAAAAAAAGTCAGCGAGCGGCGAGGCGCCATCCATATGCGTTCTCGAACAATCAGAAAAATCGTGGAGGGGGGCCATAATGGCCCCCCCCCCACCTTATTAGGGTTAAGAGGATTATATGCTTCCGTCATGCAAGAATTAGGATGTCATAACTGTACAGTACATTATGGTTTCGTAATTGCATTCAAACAAAAGCGTTTGGATGCATATTGTGAGAGTATATGACATGGTTGGTTTGTATACCGACGTGTATTATGTTTATTATGTAGCGAACGTATTACAGAAGGGTTTCAAAGGCAAGATAAGTCAAGGATAACATGCTATTACGGAGGTGTTAAACCTCAAAGGTTCTCTTTTGTCTTTTCTGTTATTTATCAGAGACATCGAGACAAAAAAGTAATAAGAACACAATAAATATGACAAAACAAACAAACAATAATATCTGTTTGTTTTTATACATTTTGCAAAGTTTAGTATTTATCATCAATTTGTAAATGATAATAATACCCAGGGGGAGGGACAGACATATTTAAGTTAATTATGAGGAAAATGCCCATTGCCCCCCCCCCCCCACACACACACACACACATACACACAACACGCGCACACACCAATAGTATTTGAATCAACAAGGGCATACAAGCAAAGAGAATTACAATACGTTATATTTTGGACCCTACCATGGTTAGATGAACCTGGGACATTTAAATGAACCCGGGACATTTCCATTGAATGAGAACATTTCGCCCTTGTTTGTATACTGAAGCACACCTCTTGGTCCACGAGCGTAAAGACCTTATCAAATTAGCGATAAACAATTACCCATCGCCCTGTAGCAGTAATCCTAAATTGTATACCTCTCTTCTGTAAATTGTCGGTCTGTGGAAAATATAAGGTTGATCGTTCTCTCTAACATGCTAGAATGCTCTCGTGGGTATACTTGGAGCATTTTAGGTTGGAGCCAGAAGGGCGTTATTAAACTCATATTCTTGTATATAGAGTTAGCGCCCTTCTGGCTGCGAACAGACGAATGGAAAAGACGTGAAGGTGAGATCACATTTGCACGTTGAAGAGTTGAAATAAATAAAGAAATAGCGGCATGGATTAAAGGGGGAAACTTTCTTTGTTTCATTCCGCTTCCCGGCAAAAGTAACCCAAATGGTCGATGGAGATTACAATTTTGCGGCAACTGTTGTTGACTGGCCTGGCTATCATAAATATAGTGATCTGAAAAGTGCTCCGGCGAAAATGTTTCGGGTTTTTAGCGTTGCAATCGGATTTTATGTGATGTATAGGTTTAAGAATGAGTGTTCTTAACGTGTTTGGTTCAGGTTTTAATTGAGGAATTCTGTTAAATTGGGAAAGTGCCGCAAAGCAATGGCCACAGCCTTCATATCATTCTTGTTTATATATAATGGTAACAGCAAGAAAAGCTGGAATGGATAGGATCATAGCAAACTGTGAGGTGAAAGATTTGCCCAAGCGTTTTGAGTTCAATGACCCGCCTTTTTTAATATTTCCCCCTCTCTTGGTTTGCGATCGTGCTTTAGTGACTCAAGAAGTCATGCACACATATTGCATTAGTGCTAGGCTCCTGGCTCTCTGACTTGCCTGGATGTTGTTTTGTTGTTGCGGCTTTGAGGCCACGGTTCTGTTCTACGAGAGAAAAATAGGGGAAAAGGGCGTCTTGAAAATATGCGTATCCACTTCACCTAGGCAACGTATACATGATATACACAAATTATTCAGTGTAGACATAGTACAGTATGTGGGCATGAATAAATGTATTGTCTTTGATAGATTGTAAACTCTACACTAAACATTTTTTCTTCTTCTCATCTAAATTGGGCGGGCAACCGTGCGAATCATCAAAAATTCAAATCAAAACAACATACGCACATTGCCTTGGTACTTTTCCACAGTCTCCATCCACTTGGTTGAAAAAGATATTACACACTACAACTATATTTCAATGATTGAAATATGGAAAATATGTTAAATTTTGCTCACTTCAATGTGCAATTTGAGAGGTATAAGTAACCCTTGATCATTTATAACGTTTAAAGTACCCTTGAAAAACCAGATGTAATTGAACCTAACTTGGGCCTGCGCCTGTTAAATCATTTTGATGAACATTCCAAACTGAAGTAAATTCTTGCGTCGCCAAGACGATCTATATGATCAAGAAATATTGCTAGCGAAAAGTTTATAGTCTGTCAACACTTGTGAAAGTATTGTGTGATTTTCCCTTTGGATAACATCTCATTCAAGTACCGAAAAAGCAAACAAACGTGTGGGGACTTTTACAAAAATGCTAGAATAAGATCACTACCTGTAATGTTAAAATAATGCATTTGATTATATATATATATATATATATTTCATTCTATGTTGTTAATTGAAATGCATTCACATCTCAAGTTTTATTCTTTAAAACAATATATCATGTTCAGAGATTTATTCATACTACTTGTTTAAACACATTTAGGGCTATTCCGTGTTCAATTTGAATATCATTTGTTGTAAAGTACAACAAATAATAAAAATATACAGTATACATGTATATGCGTCCCCGAACGTTCATTGTTTTACAACTGATTTTTATTTAATTATTTCAATCCACTGCTTTCCAGAAGGGGCGGGAAAGTCAAAGATATGTTACAATTTAAGTGTATTCTTACCGAACGAACATTACAATACTGGCACAAACGGCAGAGGTTGATTTTTTTTGTCTGCCTCGAACGAAAGATGAGCAGAGTTTGGTATTTGCGGCTGACAGTCACAATTACCACAATCGAAACAGCAAAAACCGTATTCGGGGTAAGCCTTTCATTTTAAAGTAACTCCTTTGGAGAAAGAATTATTTATCAAAATGCCTAAAACGACTATATAAATGGCAACAATTCATTTCGTCCCATTCTTATTAAATGAACTTGTTTATTTAACTAGAATTTAGAGTACCTTTGTTGACTTGTGAAAATAATAAGTTTTATTTTTTTTAGCCAAATTATTTTACACTGTATTTATTCTAGCTAGATTAAGGACTATGTCACTTCAAGGTATCGGTTCTAAATCACCTGTAACGGCAAGCCAGTGTTTAGGGGTTATGTAGAAAATGTATCTGAATCAAGAAAATCAATGCTGAGGGTTAATCATTGACATAAATCGGTGAGAAAACACCGATGTTAAATAACTGTTCATCGTAATCTTCGGGAGACTCAATTCATAGTTATAGTTAGTATATTGTTTACTTGTGATATGCCCTTTAAGTCTTTCAGGAAACAGTAAAATAGATCTACTCAAACAATACTCCTAAGATCACCAGGTGCGCGAGAAACGTAGGCGGATTTGAAAGACAGGTACAAAAAAAAACTTCTTGACGAGATGCTAGGATATGAAAGAGTCGAATAAAAATAGTTATTTCCGGAACCAACTATATCATATTATACTCTCTCTCTCTCTCTCTCACTGTTGAGAGAATGATTTCCTCGACCGTTCTGGATCTCCATCAGAAGGAGCAAGATCTCGACCTTTGAAATATTAATGAAATGGAATGACTTCTGACAGGCTTTTCCTTGTTTATCGTCTAGGAAGAAAGACGTTTTGAAGATCGAGTCGTCATTGTCTGATTGCCAAGATCCCCCGGCAACAAAAACGAAAATTGAAAAATATATACTTTTTCTTCGACATGTTAATTGGAATATATAGGAAGCACGAAGGAAGGTCAATATTTTCACAGATCTACTTACTGTTAGCGAATTGCTATTTTTTTTGTGATGTCCTCCTTTTAATTGAATAGAGAGAGGAACGGAGATATTATATAGAGAGAGAGAGAGAGAGAGAGAGAGAGAGAGAAAGAGAGAGAGAGAGAGAGCGAGAGACACGCCGGTCAATATTTTCCCAGATCTACTTACTGTTAGCGAATTGCTTTTTTTCATTTTTACAAGTCATGTTATTCATTGCCCCTTACTGTATGAGTGAAATTAATGTGTGTAGGATTTAATCAATTGTTAATAGGGTTCGATGACCTGTCTAAAGGTTGACTTTCTTAGCCATTAACTAGGTAACTGTCAGGTTCACAATCGATACAACGTTATCACATCATCAATCATCATCATCATCATTATCATCTACACATTGAGAAGGTCGATGTAATCAGAAGACTTGGTCATTTTATACAACAAAAATCTCCTCGGAAAACAACATCTACCCTAGGACTACTACCTCCTCTTATAATTACCACCCGGACGATTACCCTTTCAAGGGGTACACTGACAAATGTAATCAATTATGGACTAGTTTACCCCTGGGTCTTACTTACTTGGACCACAGCACCTGGGACAATTACTAGGAGGGCAACCACCTACTACTATAGGGTGCAATATTTTTGTTTAATGACGGTAATCACTTTATCGGGTATTTTTCTTTAGGATGAAGTCCTCCTTGCATGGTCAAGTTCCGAGTGTAATTGTCCCAAAGATGGTTTGTCCTGGAGTAGTTGTCCGGGTTGGGAATCTAGGGGTAGTTGTCCGGAGGAAGATCCCTGAGGGTTGTTTGTTTACCTCTGTTATGTGTTTAATAAATATTACATGAAAAGCTGTATTTCATGTCAAGACCAACATTCTTTTAGTAGTGGTGACATGTAGACAAGAAACATAATAATTTTGATTTCAACCTTTGTCTCTGTTTCCCCGAATAATCATGCTACTGCTCCCGGCAACATGATAGAAGTGAACGAAAATACAAAATCCAGGCGACCCGTCAGTGAGGTTCCCAAGATATTGGCGTTTCCCCTATAGGGTTAATCCACCTTTGAACATGGCGACCCATATTGAATGCAAATATTCTCGATCTAAAGTGCTTGCCACGGTCCTAATGCAAATCCCCTACATTAGCGAATCGTTTTAGCTGTTTGTCCAATGTAGGACGAATACATAAGTAACCTGGTCATATAAAGAAATCCGTCTATTTCTCCTGTTTTTCTGATCGAATTCCCCCATTTGGGGTCAGAGGCTGCGATTGAAATAATGACATAATGGACTGATGCGCCCCTATAATAACGAGAGTCTCGATTGAGAATTGGGTCGAGATTTCCATTAGCCGTTTTCACGCATTCGAGTTGTCTAGCCGTTACTGCATCCATTTGCTGAGCACTATGTTATTAAAACTAGTCGCACACGAGGCGTCAACTACAGTGCGTCATCACCTGCGTTAATCGAGCTTAATTATGAAGGCAATTATCCCAGTTATGCCGGTAATTTGACGCAATGTTTGCAATGTTCATTCGGTTTTCTCTTTTTTTCGTCGGACATCACTTTCACGTGACATGTCAAAGACTGCGCCAGTCACTGACGCACTCAAACGTCAGTGAAATAACCCCTTGTATTCAACAGGACATTAAATATTGCTCATGATGCGTCATTTCACCTAAAACTGTGCTAATTGAGTCTGTGAAGTCAATAGGCATTTGTGCTACAGATTTGACGCAGTGTCTATTAGCGCTGCTTATTTTTGTATTCAGTTTTGTGTGATAATCACTCTCACGTGGTGCGTCAGAGACTGCGCCAGCCGCTGACGCAGTCCTACGTCAATAAAATAACCCATTCCGATAACATTTGGATCATTCCGGCTTTCTTCTTACAACGAGTCCAAGCCTTTGATTTTCAATTGAAATCAATTGCTGCGGAGCAATAATACATTTTATAGGACTTTCTTTGGCGTAGTATATATGATCGTGCTAATATCTGCACTGAATTATGTTGATGACCAGAGTGCAAGAATAGTTTTACTACTCTCAACTCGTATAGAGTAATCAGTTCACTTTGACGGTATACCATGTTCACCCTGAGGGTGGCACTTTACAGGAGCGAACTTGCAAACGGGAAAGAGGAGTATGAGTAATACGACTGTTGCGTATTTGTGTCAGATCTGAGTGATGTAATCGTGATAATGTGGTACAACACTCACAGAAAGGTTGTATAAGGTGAGAATGTAATGATATTAGGTTGTTATTCAGGTTTGGCCACGGGGGACATACCTGCCCCTCCCCCAGAAAAAACCTATGCTTGCAGTTATGTTCTTTTAGTATCCCGAAGTGCACCCTTCCCCGTACCTATAATTATATTATAATGTTATAACCAAATCATGCTTTCTTTTTTTCTGTCACAGATTGTTTAGACTTTCGCCCGCGTACACCCCCCCCCCCCCCCTTCTTGACGGACACCAAGAAGAGCCACTGGTCATTGAACAAAACTCTGTTGATTCTGAATATTGATGAGAAGGGTACATGAGTGTGTTTTTTGTTTTGCAGCAAACATATTGTCACCCTTTAGCATCGGCTGATGATAACCACATAGAGGCGTAGCCGGCTTCTAGTAATTTGGGGCAGCTTCTTGCCAGGAAGGTGTTACACTTAAGAAGAATCTTAGGATAGGGTTTCCAAATACATGAATCAACCTTTTTTTCTTCTTTTTCCTCTGTATGATACATGCCAAAATTATAAAATGCCAAACCACTTGTTTTTAAATAATTTAACGTGTTTAAATTCACATCTTATATGGATCATAATTGTATAAGTATTTTGGTAATGTACACCTGATCTATTGCGACATAATGTTCCTCGCAGTTTTGGGGCAGTATGTTCCACGGTATTATTCCAGCAATAATAGGTATTCTTTATCCCCATCACTTTCCTTTTAACCTTTCTCTGTTGCATAATCCAGGGATTCTGATCATAATATTTGACATAGATATTCTGATTCTACGTTGTTCGGCTATGTCCTATTTTGGAATATATGTTTAAAAACCAAAGCCATCGATGTGTTCGTACATGTACATGTAGTTTGTCTAGAAAGCTCTAATGTTGTCTTTACTTCTCTTTCTAAAAGGTATTTATATGTGAATGTGTTTCTTTCTCGGGTTCCCGCTTCATATCAGTTTTAAAGTTTAAAACATTTGCATCTCTTTCTCCCTCTGACTCTGTCTCTGTCTCTCTGTCTCTCTGTCTCTCTCTCTGTCTCTCGCTGTCTCTCTCTCTCTCTTCTCTCTCTCTCTCTGTTTCACCCAATTTCTCTCCCCTACACCCTTCTCTAACTAATCAGACCCACGCAGTATTTGGTGCAAAATGCGGTCACCTAGCGCTTTGCAGTTTACTTCACAAAACTTGCAGTGTCTCCCTATTTCACTCCCTCACTTGTTTCCTTCAACTTCCACTCCTTCCCTCCTACCTCTTTCCCGTCTCATGCTCTGCCTTTCCTCTCCACCCATCCCTTTTTATTTTTGTTTTGTTTTGTTACATGAATGTAGGCCTACCCTTGGCCTTAACAACCTATGTTCAGAACTTATAATCTTCAGAACGGACCCCCCCCCCCCTCCCCCTCCTCCTTAACGAACTTACATATGTCAGCAAAAAGCCAGTTAGTGATTGAAGGAGGTTTATTTCCTATGTCTGAAACGGCTTTCATTGCCGGGGATTTGAACGGCCTCCGGACCGCACCCCTAATACCATTATCCGATAATGCATATTAGACGTAACGTCATTTCAACTTTCCCTCGCTAAAAGTGTCCAATTTATCATATAGCCTAGGCTTATTATACACAGCTTAAACCTCGATGACAATAACCCATATTTGCGTAAACACGGTGTTTTTATTTTCTGGAAGAGTCGGATTATACATGTACAAGGTTTTCATAAAGCGATTACATGTCGAATAATTTTGTTTCGTCTAAAAGAGAGTGTTTGAGCGGTAATAATAACATATTTGCTCACTATTGCGTGAAACGAACCAACACGCGAAGTTAAATAGCCGTGAAGTACAGGATTACATTTTATCGTGCAGCGTATAATGTAGTTCAAAGTATACTAAATTGTACTTTTGCTTGCGTAACTGTTTCTCTCTCTCTCTCTCTCTCTCTCTCTCTCTCTCTCTTTCATTCATTCTCTTTCTCTCTCTGGCTCTCTCTCAGTTTGTCTCCCTCTTCTCTTTACATCTTTTTCCTTGCTCCTAGCCCTATTTATACACTATTATTCACTTCTTTTGTTGTACTACCCTTTGTATACTGTCCATGACATTTCAAAAACACTGCGGCGTTCTGTTTTTCCCTCGTGAATTGAACTGAATTTAACGGCCACTCAAAATAGGTAAAATAATGCACAAACAGTACAGTCAATTGGGAGGGTTGTATAAATCATATATTTGCAACTGACATCATGTAATTATGGGCAGTTTCGTAACATTGCAATTGAAGACACACGTGTACTAAACACCTGGTTTAAATATGCATTTATATTTCGAAACACGAACGAACGAAATTGAAAAAAAAAAAATTCAAACGCCCATGAATAATACGAATAGTATTGTCAATTTCATAATAATAATATTTATAAATATAGAAAAGATATGTTGAGGGAAATCCTTTCGGCCTTGACCCTGACCCTAAAAGTATTAATGTGTAACAAGATTTCCATCAGATCGTTTTCCCCCGTTTTCTGGACTCACTAACTTAACTAAAAAACACTGCCCTTTCCGCCCATGTTCTTCGCACTAATCCCAGATTTGCTGTTGGAATACCACGGTCACCTTCCGCCAATTTGGCTGCTTCCCTTCTCCATCTCCGCCAATAAACGCGATCCGTTTAGCCTAACAAATCTTGTTCCCAGCGAATAGCTTGTGATGACCCTACTCAGCCATGGCTTTTCGTGCGCATTCTTGCATGTTCTTAATCCTGAGCGTGCGGCCTAAAAGTGTTTTGGCGGACTCCCTTTACAAATTGGATTGTATTTATTTTTAGTAGAGTCCTATCTAGAACAGATGTGACAGTTTCGGTCCACCCTCCCAGATTGTTCGATGTTTAGAAGTTTTATTCCAGATCATTAGTGATACCGGTTTTCACACATGAACAGATATCAAGAGAATAAGAGAAAATGTGAAGGATGTATGGTTACAGATATTATTAAAAGAGATGAAGGCTTATAGATTATTATGGAGAGAAAATATCAACAACATGATTAGTATCAGGTTAAAGAGGATTGACAAAGAACACAAGATCGCAAAAATTGAAGTAGAGAAAGAACAAAGTTTGGAATCTTTTGACTCTAGGAGAGCCTCTCAATTCCAATGGCATACGGGGGCACCGAGCACGCACCCCTGACCGAAATCACATATCTTCGGTAAACAAAGGGGAAACAAGAAGCTGTGCACAAGGTACTGTTGTGCTCGTGGACCCCACCCTCTCCCCCTAGCAGAAGTTTAGTCCCCCAAAATGCAGTTGAAAATGAGTGGTATACTACAGTATATGTTTATGACATTGCACATTCAGGCGCTGTTGCACAATGACTATACATACTTCCTACTTCCCTACCATCAACACTTTTGACAAGTAAAATGGATGATGCATTTTGTCAGCATCCTTTTACCTGTCCCGCCTATGATATTGGGCGGCGACTTGTCGGCAATATCGGCTAAATCTCAAACGGCTTTGGCCCGGAGTAAAGATATGACAACGGCACGAGGGATAGGATATTGCTTTATAGAAAAGAGATGGGATGGATATACAACATCCAACTTGCTCTATTTAAGATGTCGTATGAGATTTTAGTTGTAGTCATCACCGCTAAGAGCTCCGCGTGCCGCCTGGATTCGGTGTGGCTATCTGAAGTGACCTGGTTCCTGAGTGGGAAGTGTCGGGGTGTAATGAAGGTTTCGGCCTTCGAGAAAGCTGTATCTCTATCTCTCTCTCTCTCTCTCTCTCTCTCTGATCTGTTTTCCCCTTAATTGTTTTAAATCTCTTCTATCCTAACTAATTAACTAACTAACTAGCTTTTTATCTTTCCTAAACACCCCCATCTCTTTTTTCCTTCCTCTCTCTCTCCATCTCTCTCGCTCTCCTTGTGTTTCTCTCTTTCTCTCCCCTCTCCTCTCCTCCGTCCTTCCCTAACCCCCCTCTATCGGCCGCTTTCATTTCTTGCCGACCTTCAATCTTTCTCAAGTGCATTTTTTTGTATTGGGTGGGGGTCACTGTATCTCTTCTGTGCTACATACCCTTTGCGGAATGGCATATAGTCCCTCCACCCATCAAATTGCGAGAAAGGGGCATGTTTCATGTTCTAAAAAAAAGGGAGGGGGGGGGGGGGGGGAGGTAGAGGGGAAGTGGAACGTGAACCCTCCCCTTTTCCTTGGCCATTTAAATTCACATAAAATGCACACCTATAATTTAAAAGCGGTTCGCCCCTCCCCATCCCCCATCATGAATGGGCCCCCGATACGCCGTCAGTCCAGGGTTTCACCTCATCTAACTAGGGAAAACAGGACTGTGAGGAATGAATGACCAGCCTAATCACCTTAGATTGATTGCAAAGAGTAATTTAGGAGACCCTCTCCAACCGTTATTGGCATCAGGGTGATTATCCATTCACATCGTTTAGTCTGTATTTTCCGTTTCTGATGTAACCTGACACTTTCTCAATAATTGCACCGCGACTCTCACTTTGTAGAGGTGTGGTGGTGTAGTGGTAGATGCACATTGAGTCTCAATCTAAAGGTTGAGGGTTCGAATCTCATACGGCCACTAACGTCCATTGGCCAGGACATTAATCTACCGTTACCATTTCCAATCCATGTGGTTAAATGGGTACCCGGTAGGATGTGAAAGTCAGTCAATTGCACATCATTCTTATCGTCTGTGGATTCATCTTGTAACACCAACGCCCCGTTTTACTTTTAAACGAAAACTTAATCTCTTCA